>UELV01164658.1:0-18244 GCA_900490015.1 Megastigmus stigmatizans
AATTGTGAAGCGTGCGAACATTAATATAACAGCGACTCTATTATATAAAATTATATATTATATATATTATAAAATTGAAAATCATAATTGAAGTTCAATTAACTCTATTAAAAATTGATAGAAAATTATTCAAAGTCTTCCAAAGAAAGGTCTTTGAAAATTATTAAAATATTTGCAATAAATTTAAATAAATTTGAATTGCCAATTTTCGGCAGGGGTAGAAATGATACTCAAATCGATTCCGATTGAAATAGAAATGATATTCCAAAAGATTCGATTGAATCTTTTTCAATCAATATTATATAGAAAATCTTTTATCGTTCTCAATCGATTTCAATAATTTACATAACAAATATATTTGAATAGTCAAAGGAAGTATCAAAAAAAAGAGTTGGAATCGATTGAGATTTTTTTAATCGATTTCAATGGGTCATTTCCAGCAGGGAATGGTTAAAAATAGTATTAAAATGGATTCAATTGAATCCCCTTTGATCCAATCAAATCCGCTATTCCTAATGCAAGGGATAAAAAAGGTATTAAACGGGATTCAATTAAATCTGTTTTAATCCATTTTTATCCGTCATAAGCAGCCAAATGGATAAAAATAGTATTAAAGTGGATTCAACTTTGAATCCGTTTTAATCCGGCGCAATCTATGCACCTTTATATTTTCAATCCCAATCCAATAACTTTTTAATACCCATCTTTTGGATTAATATTTAGTATTCAAGCGGATTGAAATTGTTTCAATCCATTTGAATCCATTATTTCTAGTAGGGAAAATTTCATAAAACGCATTATTCTTCGATACGATTCCATGATATTTCGTTTTGAATTAAAATAATTTCTAAAATATTGATTAATTACGTGTACGAATTAGTTTTCGTTATTTTTTCTCAATATTTCAGATAATTTGTACAAATTACATTGTAGTTTCATCGAAATATCATTGAATTAAATTAATTAAGTCCAGTAAAGAATTAATTCATTTAGTATTTAATTCATCTTAGATTCAAAAGAACTGATATCCGCTTATGTACAAGTTAAAAAAGTTTGTGGCTGTTTCTAGCAATCTTAGATTTAAATGCTTTCATAATTTATATCTACTTAATGTACGTTTGTATTTAAATAGTTGCATTATAATAAATAAAAAGTCGTTTCTGCGAAACGTTAGACGTTATTTTAAAATAACAAATTTACTATAAACTGCCAACAATGCAGTCGGCCGGTCGAACTGTTTTCGCAAAACTCGCAACAGTCGATTTACGGCGCGTGGAAAGAGACAGCGCAGCGGCAGCCGACGCACGGCCGGCGGGGAGATACTCGACGGGCCACCCCACTCTGCCCACCTGGCACTAAGCCTCCTGCTATAGCTCTTTCCTGATTGGCCCGCTCGGTTTATTTTCAATCGATCATTAGTCAATGAATATTGATCGGATCGAAAAGTTGCAATAGGATTTTTTTTTTTCGAATTTTTCGCTCTATCCAATGCCATAGAGCCTGTCCTACTTCGCTTTAACACCCTGTATACGTAGATCGTGCATATGAATATTATGTAACTTATTCTTTCATTCGCGTAGAGATAAAAAAAAAGAACTCAAGAGGCGAGAGCACAGTTCGTACCAATCAAATTATTATCGGCAATTACAGTTCTACTAACTTTGCAACAATAATACCGTACTCGTTTGTCAATTTTTGATACACTTCCTTGAAATCATCTATCACTGTATTTTTAACCCATTTTTAACCAAAACCGTTCGTAACGGGCCGCGGCAACTCGTGGTGCGAGGTACCGTCGGGCGTCTTCGGTACGCCCCGCGGTAAGTACTCGCCGAGTACGAGTAAGTCTCCTAGGGGAGAGTACGCCCGATTATCCCGCGGGAAACCCCCTTACAATTGGCGCCCTGTACGTGTGCATGGGCAAGGACACGCGGCGTGAAAAATGTTAAGAGAATTAATTTTTAACAGACGCGTGCGAATTATTGAGGTACAGTAAGGGAGAGGTAAATAAACAAATTTTCCCTCATTATAGCTAGGTGAGAGAGAGAGAGAGAGAGAGAGAGAGAGAGAGCTGCAAGTATAAGGAAGAAAGGGGGCACACTGGAAAAGTGTAAGTTTTTTTTCCAAGATTTTTTTTGACAAAATAATTTTTTCTAAAAATTAAATATGAAATTATTTTTTTCCAAAATTGTTTGTGCCAAAATTATTTTTCTAAAAATTATTTTTTTATCAAAATTATTTTTTTTCCAGAATTAATTTTTGTAAAAATTTATTTTTGTTCAAATTACTTTTTTTGTCCAAATTATTTTTTTTAGTTATGTTTTTGTGAAAATTAATTTTGTGTAAAATTTTTTTGTCGAGATTATTTTTTTCGGGAAAGCAAAAAATTTTTTTTTTGGAATATGAAATTTTTTTTTAGAATATAAATTTTGTTTCTTTCTGTTCTATACTTCAAGTGCACTTTTCCAGTCGGGGACCTACGGCAGGTAGCATAGGAAACAAGTGTAGACAATTATCAATTATAATTACTAACACGATTAAAGTATGCATAGGAAATTCTAGGCCGAATTTCCTCACAATCGTTTTTTCTTTGTTTCGCAGTAAAAATTATATAATTCTCGATGAGAATTGGAGTATATAATTTTTGGAGTTTATAATTTTTCTCCTCGAGTATTGGAGAATTTTTATTCATAAAAAGTAAATAGTACATCACATTACAAGGGACGAAACGCGATCGTTCGGTCCGGCGGAGAGATTGCCCCCAGAGGCGAAGCCGAGGGGGGCAATCCACCGGGCAGGCCGATCGAAGTTCGTCCCGTGTAATGTATACTATTTTTCTGTATGAACTCGGTATGTAGGATTCGTCTGCTTCGGCAGCCGCGGCCATTATTTTGTTTCTTCTTGTCTCTCTTACTGCTAGTAAGTTTTTCGGTCGAGGCAGTGTACCAACTTGACCGCTTATATAGTTCGAGAATTTGCTATAACCTATAATGAAAGTAGATGTATATACGCAAGCTAGCTATGGAGTACATGACAACGATTGAGGGGCGAAGGGTTTTGCAGAATCTGCTAACATTTACGACCCGAGCGAAGCGAGGGTTGTTGGTTAGCGGATGCTGCAAATCGCGGAGCAAAAAAGATAAATAAAAATGGATTACTTTATTTTCTTATGTAATGTACTGTTACAGAAATAAATAAAATAAATTATAATAAATTATAAACTATAAATAAACATTATTATAAATATTATAATAAACATTATAATAAACATTGTAATTTCTTATTTATGACGTTAATAATAAATTATTTTTATACAAGGAATAAAATTTATTCAGTAATATTTATTTGAATCTTTTTATTGATCAGTATTTACATAGTAGTAATAGTTATTAATAACATTACCATTAATAGTGCAATTTTCAAATTTTACATTAGAATCTTTAATGGAAATATCACTCTCTTCTTCATTTTTGGTTTTATTAGCTAGTGGTGTATCAACAGACTTCATCTTCTTTGGTCGAGCAGAAGAAGGTTTGACAGGTGATTTTTTAGCGAAGAGATGACAAAGAATGTCATTTTTATTTTTATCTGTCAGCGGAACTGATAGTAATTGCTCTTCACTCCTAGTTGTACATTTTACTGATGGATTCAGTGGAAAGGCTTCTTGGTTTTCTGCTTCATCTGTTATTAAATCAGAGAAATCTTCATATGTAATTTCTAATTGAGCGACTTCATCAATTTCGTTGACATCATTATTTGAGGAAATCACAGTACCCTTTTCTTTAATTCCGATTTCTTTAGATAGTGATGGATCAGCTTAACTCATCTCCTTTGGACGATTAAAAAAAAGTTTGACAAGTGATTTTGTAGTGAAAAGCTTACGAGGAACGTGATTTGCATTTTTATTTGGTGGCATTGGTGATAGTTGTTTTCCACTTGCAGTTGTAAAATGTACTGATGAATCCAGTCAAATGGCTTTTTCATTCCCAGCTTCATCCGTAGGTAAATCATAGAAATCCTTATATGTCATTTGTAGTTCAGCGACTTTATCAAATTGATTGATATTATTATTCGAGGAAATCATTTGGGTCGAATTGTCTTGTCTGCTCGTTGAAGGTTTAACGAGCAAAGGATCAGTCTGAGTTTAGTTGTCGTGGGTAATGCCTTGGAAGATTAAATCTTTGCTCCTGATGGAGTTAGCGATATACCCAGCAGCTACTGTGTCTAATCTCCAGCCTCCTAATTGCTTTATCGTAGGCATATTAGCACCTGATTCGGATAGTAATGTGAACGAGGTCCTGCGAAAGCAATGGCCAGTATATCTTGATGCATTCTCTAATTTTAGATAAGAAGCAATCGTTGAGGGGATCAAGCCAATTTTATTTTTCCCCATGACTTGACGATGACACTTGCCGTTGAGATATTTTATAAAAAATCTATCCGTAAACTAATCTTGAAGCCTTAACAAAATGTACTGCTTAACTTTTGAATAAAAAAGTGGTCCAATAATAAAGGTTCTATCGGTATAAGTCTTTGTGTCATGGATCGATACTATGAATTTATCATTATTATCTTCAACATGAGAGTACTTGATTTCAGTGATATCTTTACATCTCATAGCGCCACAAACGCCAAAAATAAGTAAAATCTGAAAAATTTGAGTACGTAAGAACTAATGAGTAAGATCTGAATGTAACATTGAAGTAGAAAATTATGATATTCATAATAAATACCTTTGCTCCTAAGTAGATATAATCAGGTGCATCGCTCATGAACTTCATGATCTGCTCCCACCTGAATACGAGTGACTTTCTTGGCTTATAGCCTTTAGAATTATTCTTGAGAATGCTTTTCAAGTTGAAATAGGTACTGATATCAATCTCATGCTTTGTATTCAACATTTTTTTTAGTATTGACCAAATACTCCATAGAGTAACCGGACCTACTTTCTTCTGTAAATCTTTGAAATAGCAAATCAGAATATTTTCTTTGAAAGAGTTTGCCTTGTTCTCATTTATCCATTTTATGAATGTATTATAAACTAAGTTGAAGAGATCAGCAGATTTTTTTGGTAATATTTGTTCATTTATTACTGACTGAGCCTCCTGTTCAAAATTACGAATCACCTCCTCTTCGTCAGTACTATCATCTGATGAAGACTTGTCGGTATTCATTATTATGAATAATTTTAATTTGTTTAGCACACAGCTGACAAGCTATACGTAGACCGGGTAGGTTATGATGTGTTTTAATACTTAAAACATTTTTTACGTTACTCGAGAGTGAGCGTACAAAATGAAGGAATTAATTTAAAAAAAAAGTGCACATGAAAGCACGAGTGCAGTGATAGAAAGTACACGAAAAGTTGGCACGCACAATCCACAGATCGAGTTTAGGTTATGCAATAGACGTACCGCGTAAGTCACTAGCGCTGCAAGCGTTCGGAGGTCATGTCGGGACGGGCGGGGCAGGCGGGACTTAAGAATTTTTTGCTCCCTGCCGTCCAGATGGCGCGGCGAAGCGGTCGAAAAACGTATTTTCGGTCGAAGTATATAGGGACGAAAGGCGAATTTTCGGCCGAGGTAGTAAGAAAACAATTTTTATTCGGAAATTTTACGCATTGAGTGCGCGGCAGTGCTACAAATTGTAGACAGCCGTAAAGAACTCCGGAGCGTACTTTAACCCCGGTCTCTCTCACACTACACTACTGGCCTAGACAGCCGGTACGGCCGCTCTCATATCGCGATTTATGACAGGGGGTAGACCTATCACTATCAGGTTGTAGATCTGTCACAATCAGGTGAAGATGTTGGACCAACGAGAAGCAGAAACGATGCTCTCGGAAGAAGACGTCCAGAATTGGATATGGACACTGTCGGCAGAAAAACTGAGCGAAAAACTCAATTCGCTAGGAATGAGAACGCACGGTTCAAGGTTTGTCGCGCTCCAGCGAGCCTAGAATTGGCTACAAGGAAACTATACCGCGGCCGATTTTGAAGAGGATGGCGCCTTAGACGAGAATGAAGGGCGCAATAAGAGAGAAGCGATGAGAAAATCCTACATCGAGGAGATGTGCTACGAGAAAAGCGCCACAACGATCCAGGATGAATGCTACGAAAAGGAGCTGTTGCATCCCCTCTCAATATACCAGAAGAGTATAGTGATGGAGGCGGATCGAGATGGCGAATGGTCTGCACAGCCAAGAAAGGTAGAAGGGGGAGGATACACAAGAACCCTCCACAAATACACAGTCGGAGACTGACTTCGCAGTATTGTTAACTGCAATACAAGAAATTGCGAAAGCCTCTGACGAAAGACACGCGAGTCTGTCGTAGACAATTATAAAGAAAGAAAACGAAATAAACGTACTGACCGCCAGACTCGAGCAGCTGCCTCAAGAGACGCGACTGCCGAGAGGGCCAATGTAGAGCACGAGGCTCGACACATGGACCTAAAGAAGTGCAACTGCAGAGAGAAGGAGAATTCCCACAGAGATACCACTCCATCGTGATCCAGAAAGAGCGAGAGTGAACTTTAGAGATACGTTCACCCTCGCGTACCAGCAAAATAGCAGCATGAGAGAAGAATCTATGTAGCTATAAGAGGCATCTTTCTCTCTCAAAGCGGGCAGCGAAGGAGAGAAGAGATACCAACGGAGGGCGCTCATTGGAGCGCCACGTCTCAGTCTGAATCCAACAGGCGCAGCGGAGATCATGCTGATCCCAGCCACATTGCCAGTAAATGGAACTTGAAGTTCTCAGCGACACAAAGCGAAGATGTCGAATCATTCTTAAGCAAGGTTCACGGAGGGAGACCTGCTGACGTCTCTACCGTGCATACTCAATGAGATTGTGGTATGTGGTACAGCAGCCACAAGGTAGACTGGCGGACATGGACGAAGTTCTGTTATGCGATACGGCGAAGATTTAGCTATACGCATAACAAGCAGGGGCGATTAAGAGACGACATAATGAATCGATTCCAACAAGAAGAGGAATCGAGCAGTCGATATGTGACATGCATGGAATGCATATTGCGAGAGATAAGACCGCGAATGTCAAGAAAAGAGGAAACAGACAAAGTTTATTTAAACTTATTACCTCCTCTCAAAAGATTGGTACGAAGAGAGGAATGCGACACAATCGACTACCTGATGGATCCGTGCGCGGAAGCTGATTACGTGCTGGAGAGAGACAAAGGTGACAGAACACTACTCTCTCAAAGTAGAACAGTGATGCCAGGGGCAGCATATAAACCTCAAGGAGAAAAAACAGTAAAGCTTATCCCGCATGCTAAAGGGGCACCAACTGAGCTGCCACAGCAGAAAATAGAGATGAAATCAGAAATGCTGACGGCCAATACAGAAGGCAAAACGGCCAAAACGGTAGAAATGGCCAAGGGAATGGCTGTACCAAAGAACCATTAAAATGCTGGGGCTGTTGTAAAGATGGTGTAGTGAGACACGAATGCCCAGTCTGTTCGGAAAACGGATAGAAGGGAGAGTAGACGAGGTTGCTATTCTCTCAAAAAGCGCGAATGTCAGCGAAATGGTGTTAGATGCAACCTCGAGAGATTCGCCAAGAGATACTAAAAACTCTGGCGAACGAACGTAGGTGAACCTGGAAGCCAGATGGTGGTTACAGGTGGAAGTGGGTGGTTTCCACTTCCGCGCTCTGTATGATACAGGCGTATCAATTACTGTCATGGATTTGATTGGCTTGCAGCTCGTGAGTGCATCGTGAGCGTCATCGCTGGCTGCGTAAACCTGCCGTTTACAGTGGGTGGACTGTCGAGGGAGATCAAAGCGTCGATCATCCCCGCACTTGATGCGGAGTGTTACTTGGGCACGAATTTTATGAGGGAATTCGGCCCAGTACACAATCCGCGTACGAACAAATTGATATTACTGGATGCTAATGTCAAAGTCGGTCTGCAATTAGCAGCCGTAACTGAGATCGGCATAACTTCTGTTTGTTCTGTTGGTCTCGACAACGTTACCACAGAACAACGCGCACAAGTGGAATAGCTTGTTCGTCGAGAAATTGGAGATGAACTAACCACTCTAGGATGTACGTCAGGGCTAAACCATAAGATTGATGTTGGATACGCCCGTCGCATCAAACAGCGGTATTACCCGCCCTCTCCAGTGATCGAAGCGGAGATGCACACTCATGTGAGAAAGCTCCTTGGCGCGGGTGTCATTGAACCATCATCAAGTCCGTGGTCGAGCCCGGTAGTGATGGTGAAGAAATCCGGTAGAGGATATCGAATGTGCATTGACTTTAGAAAAGCGACTTTGCCACGCCTGATCAACATGCCGTCACGCCAGAATGCAGTGGGTTCGCATTTGCGTATTTGGACGACGTGATCATCATGTCGGAAACGTTCGAGGAGCATCTCGAACAGCTCTAGATAGTGTTAGGTCGTCTTAAATAGGCTGGCCTAACGATAAATAAGCAAAAGAGTCACTTCTGCCAAAGTGAAGTAAAGTATCTGGGTGTAGTGCTGAACCAAGAAGGTTTTTGTCCCGATCCAGAGAAGATTAGGTCGGTGATGGAATATCCGGCGCCTAAGAATCAAGGAGTTAAGGAGATTCTTAGGCATGGCATCGTGGTATACGAGATTTCTGAGTAATTTCTCCACGATCGCAGATCCGCTCACTCAACTTACGAGAAAAGACCGTAAGAATGAATGGACGGATCAGCATCAGTTTCCATTTGAGCAGGTGAAGGCGCTCATAGCCTCTGCTCCAATGCTACAAACACCTAATTTTGAACGGGAGTTTGTGATACACACTGATGCAAGTGATACTGGAATCGGCGCAGTGTTACTCCAGTTCATCGTGGATGATGAACACGCCCTGGAATTCGCGAGTAGAGTTCTCTCTCCTGCTGAATAGAATTACAGAGTAACAGAGAGAGAATGCTTACCAATCGTATGGGCAATCAAAAAGTTCTGCCCGTACATTCAAGGTTATAAATTTAAAATAATAACCGGCCAAAGCAGTCTACGATGGTTACATAGCCTAAGCGGTCCGGCAGGACGCTTAACAAGATGGTCGTTAGAGCTACAAGGCCATAACTTCGAGATTTCGCACCGAAAGAGAGCGCTCAATCACGTGTCAAATGCGCTATCACGCATGTATGAAGTGGATAGCGAGAAGACGGCCGCAGCTGGCGTCTCCTGGGCAAATGGAATCAAAGGCGAATGGTATCTCCAACAAATCAAGAAGGTTATGGAGAACCCTCGCAAGGTTCCGAAATTCAAGCTGATCGGAGGGAGATTATATTCTTATGACCCCGATCCGCTAGTAGAAGGAATTTTGGGCGAGGACCACGATGCTTGGAAGCTCGTCGCCCCACAAGAAAAGCAAAAAGAAATATTGCGTGAGTGCCATGACAGCTCGACAGCTAGGCACTTAAGGCGTGAAAAGACGCTTGCGAGGATATCGCAGCAATATTATTGGCTACGCATGGATGTGTGCGTCGCCAAATACGTACGGCAATGCCAAATCTGCCAGCAATGCAAGGTGGAACAGAAAGCATCTGCAGGACTAATGGGCCGCCGTATAATGGAACGACCATAGCAATATGTCGCAGGTGACATCATGAATCCGCTTTCAAGGACGAAAAAGTGATTTGAATACATCTTGGTATTCCAAGATTTATTCACAAGGTGGGTGGAAGCAATACCACTCCGCCGCGCTACAGGTAGAGCAATACTCACAGAGTTTGTGAGGTGAGTCAACATGCGTATGTCTCCGGTTTGGAATACCCGAGGTATTCCTTTTCGCCAATCGGACAGAGTTCAAGAACCAATATATCGACGGTTTCTTAACTGAAAGGGGAATTCGCCATGAGACGATTCAACCTTACTATCCACAGGCAAACCCTGTCGAACGGGTTAACCGCACGATGAAGCAGATGATCATCGCTTTTATCCAAGATGAGCATGATCACTGGGACGGGGTAAGTACTCGCCGAGTACGACATACGTCTCCGAGGGGAGCGTACGTCCGATTATCCCACCGGAAACCCGTTACAACTACAAGCAACTAAAATGAATACACAGGGACGAACGTAATAACTTAATAAAATTGTAATAGCTATTCAATAAATTTCGAATAAATGATATTTAAATTTCCTATCAAATTTATTTACAAGCCATGTAACGAACATATAAAGAACTGTCGCTAGTATACGCATTAATTGGTTTAATCAAATATACGTGTCGCAAAAACGTCCTATTTGAAGATCCCTGCAAGAATCGCGAGAGGGTCCTCCTCTAATAAGGGCTCTTCTCTCTTGCGCGACTAAATTCCTCAGCGAGTGCGGAGCGCTCTCTCCTCCTATTTTTTCATCAGTCTAGTGCGCAGCAGCAACGAGGCAACAGATTCCGCAGTTTATTGCGCAATGTTACATCAATAACCTTCATAGTCATCGAAAATCAAAACTCTTTATTTCGATAACCCACGAGTCATCCTATTCTGAAACAATACGCGTTAATTCCATCCTTCAAATCACTCGTTGCTTTGCATATTCAAAATTAAATTCAGATTACGGTTGTTTTATGAGCCATTCATTTATTAAAGTTCATAACGATGATTAGGCGATTATTTTACAACCCTTTTACATTAATTTTTTATACATCTTAGTTATATTATTCTACATTTACATTTACAGAACATATTACATGTAACTCTGTTTTTAAATTAACAACATAAAAAATAACGTAAGTGAAATTTTAAATTTATTATTCATTTGGAGAGAAGCCAAATAAAGCAACTGAATTTTTCTCACCTTGTGTTTCTTTTTTTGAATTTAGTCACCGATATTAAAATATCAATAATCATCATTTTTTTTAAATTATATAAGGACAAAAGAAAAGTACATGAGATGAAACTAAAATAAACAAGAATAAAATAAAATAAAATGAACGTTACAAGTCTCTTATGTTACTTATGTCTTATGTTACTAGTACAGCAGTTATCAGTGTCCTGACTAGAATCGAACTCGAAATTAATGCCCTAATTTGCGCCATCTGTTTACTATGATAGTACTGTATATTTAATTTCTGTCGATACTATCTACAGGTCCAGTGTAGATCGGGTTCGGTGCGGGTTATCGCACACACCAACACCCACACTCCTCACGTATCGCGTTACGATCTCTTTTCTCTCGTGCTATATGTACGCTGGCTTGCTATGCGTGTCGCAGCGGAAATAGATCCGAACTCGATAGTTATTTCCGAAAAGCGCGACTCTCTTTCTCTCTCTCTCTCTCTCTCTCTCTCTCTCTCTCTCTCTCTCTCTCTCTTTCTCTCGCGACGCTTATGGTGGCTCCGCAAACCGCTCATCATCCACGATGCTTACGCGCCGTCGGATCGAGTGTATAATCGAATTAACGCTAGAATCTGAAATTCAATCGTCAATTCATTACACCCCTTGCCCAGACATTGGATACCAGGATTAGAACGGCTCGAAACTACAGTTTCTGTGCAAATCCTGGCGAAACAGCTCCCTCATGCCGGTCTGCAGCACGTGGTAGGTCCTCCTGGGCGGACTCATGACGCGGCGCCCAGCACTCTTGTTGTGCTCCGGCACCAATCTCTTCGCTCTTCACCGGTGCGACCGTGCTCTCTTGCAGACTCCTCTTTCACATTTAGCGCCAGGCTCTCTGATCGAGCCATGGCGCTATCTTCATCTTCTTCTCGGACCTTCACCGGTGGAGGCCCGGAGGTATATGGACGATGCAGCCCCGTGATTGCCCGCTCTGGGATCACCGGGACCATCTCTAGGTTCACCTCGATGATGGAAACCGAACTAAGATTCTTGATTCATCTTTTCCTTCCTCAGTCTGATCAACAGGCTCGCGAGATAGTCAGAGTCACTAATTCGTGGCTTATCGACGTCTGCGGGGATGGTGTGACGCGTAAAGATTAAACGTTTCAATTTCACACATTTCCGCGAGCATGAGTCGCGCATGGATAATTAATTATATATTGTAAAAGAATTTATCAATCGATATTATTTCAAACCAAACTTTAGAGGAAGTTATTGATCTTCTCGAGCTAACGAAATTTATACTCATTTTGTCCCGTAGAGGAGTTCTGTATTAGATTCAGTCTCTTAAGATCTCTACTTGATGAGTGTCATCGGAGAATTAATCTCCAAGAAGACGCCGGAAATTTCTGGGAATAAAATTGAAGAAAAAGGTTAATATATATGAATATGGAAAAAAAAATTTGTTTAAGTATATATAAAGATTGCGTTTCGCTCCGGATTGCTTGCTGGGCTCATCAGTAAGATGACAGGTAACCCTATCTTATACAGCAGGCAATCTGGGGCAAAACGCAATCTTTATATATACTTAAAGAAAAATTTATTCAATATTCATATACAGGGTGTTCCGGTATTGAACGTCAAAAACAGTACTACGAGATAGAGGAGAAAATTCTAAGACATACGTAGCTATTTTTGGTTAAGCGCATAAATTTTGAGTTATTAGCAATTGAAATTTAGAAAATCAGCCAATCAGCTCGCGCCTCCGTTACCGCGTCAGCGACAGGGGAGAAAGTGCGCGGGGCTTTCTCGCTAAGAAAGATGTACCGAGGAACGGGAAAGAGAGCGCGCCTAGCCTTCCCTGCTATACTCGTTTAGCTGAAAAAATAGTCGCTCACTGCGTTGACCTGCAAGTCCTCGGACGGACAAGCGGCCGAGCGCTATAGATATACCTATAGGTATCGTGTGTCTTCGTCGTCTGTCTTCTCACACGTGACACGCGTGAGGCGGGTTTGTGTTGGTCGCGTATCCTGTACGAGTATGTGTCTCTGAGGCGTCTCAGCGTATCGATGCGCTATTCGCAAATATAAAATGGCGTGCGAATATCTATTCGTACAAGGATTTGATGTTTTCTATTTTAATAATTAAAATCTAGACTTGGATATAAACATTAAAATAATATTCAATCAAAATAAATTCACTAAACGAATCTGGTTCTAGCAAAACTACTTTTTTTGTTTAGAAAACCATGTTCTTAAAACGATTTCTGATTAAGAAAATGCAACTGCTTATTAATATTTAGTGAATAAATAATAAGAATGGGACTAATTACGGTAATTTATGCATAAATAGGAAAAATGAATATTTGCAATAAGATTAATGAATTTTATCATGCTGTTAATTGGCATCGTTTTTCGATACCTCAAGAGCTTTTAAAAAACAAAGGTCCATTCGTCGCACTAATTGTAAGTAAGTCTACGTTTATTTTGTGTGGCGAAAAATAAATGTGAAGAGTGATTGAACGCCAGTTCAATGACTCTATTCCACTATATCGCGATAATGCGCCGGCATACCACTGTGCGAACTATGTCGCGCAAGTAAACAAGCGTTCGCGTTTGAATAGTCGAAAGGTTGCACACGACTAGGATTTACTATGAACAGTTTATGCGAGTGCTCGAGGCACTAGCTCGTTAAATATTATACTTGATAACCGATTTTGAATAGAGTGTGCGCGTTCGACGGTGCCGAATTAACCGTAAAAGTATGTGTTACATTCGAATGTTTTTAATGTTTTTCGTTGGCTATTATGGGGGTAACAAGTTTATGTTTAGACATAGATCATTTATTTTTCTTAATTGACGGGAGATTGGGGAAATGGGAACTACAGAATTATTTTATTGTCCAAATGTTTCATAAAATAAGAAATGATTTTTGGATTATAATATAGTATACAAGGATTACAAAATAAAAGAAGCATTTTTGGGATGCATCTGTAACAATAGCAGCCATTTGTCATATATTAAGGAGGTTCTATTAGTACGTAGATAATCAAGCACGCTATTTGCTGGATTTGACAAGCGTCGATATATATAGATATACATTCAACGTTCATAACCTTCGCGTAAATTGACTTTTTAAAAGAAAAATATTTTCTAGCACTTTGACAAACCCATGAATGATCATTTTTCAAGCTACATTGTTTATTAATTTTTCTATAACTGCAAATTTTTTCAAAAAATCTCAATAACTTACCATAAAAGTCAATGTTAAAATTGAAAAAATAAAAATATTTTTTTCTCGCATCTGAAACCATGTTGTACCACAAAAACAAAAATTTAACAGTAATTTTATTAGGCCTTTATCTCAAACCTGTCAATTTTTGTCAAAATCTCGATGTTAGATCAGTTATCAATAGAATCTCCTTAAATATATCATATCCCGCTTAGAATACATAGATGCACCCTTAAAAAGTTAAAGAAAATGGGTGTAGAGGAGTACATTAAATATAACAATTTGAATGTAGAAACCCTTATAATAATTCTACGATTTAACCTGACATGAGAAAGGAAGAAAGAGAAAAGAGAAAGATATTGCCAATTTAGATAATCTCTGGCACACAAAAGAGAGTTTGTAATACATATCAAATGGATATAATGCTACCTGTATATGATTGAACTAAAATGCTTGAATTGAATCTCGAGCGATAAAAGAGTATTTTTCTGCAAAATCCATAATTATAATACAATTGGTTGAGTCGAGGTTATGTTTTTCCTCAAAAAGATAATTTTGTTTACTTTCAACGGAATGACGTGATGTTTAGTAAATTCATGGATGTCATTAATAAGACTATTAATAATATCAGGGTTTTTTTCTGTGTAAGTTTAAAAAGTAACTTGGTTAAATTGATGTGAATTTTTTTAATTTTCATTTGCATTACCTTTCATCTTCATTGAATTCCAATTGACGTAGGTAATTTTAAGATCGTTAATGTTAATTGAGTTCTTACATTCAAGAAATTTATAAATTGCCTGTTTTCCAGGACAGTTCTTGCATAAATGCTACATAAAATTTCTACTTTCAGTAGAGCATACACAACATTCTATTAAATCTTTTTACGATAAAGAATTATTCAATGCTTTTAATTTAAGCTGAACTTTTTGTGCTGACTACATACGCACACAGAGGCAGTTCCAGGGCTACCTGCAAGACACATTCTTTCGACTACAGGCATGCAAATACGGAAAGACACGGGAAATTCGTTAACGAGAAGCCAGAAGAGCATAGTTGTCGACGTTTACAGTTTTATACTTTTTTCGTGCAATTTTTAATATTTTAACATTTTTCGAGTTCAGCCCAATTCTTTGTAGTTCACAGAAATGGTATCAACTTGCAAAATGTTAAAATATTGAAAATTGAGCGAAAAAAGTATGAAACCGTAAACATCGCAACTGTACCCGTCTAGCTTCCTCTTAAAGCTGTTCAATTATTGTAAATATTTTTCAAGTTATAGAGCAATGATATTTTTTGACGCATTTCTTTTTGTTTTATTTGTTCATTGACTACGCTAATGCATTTTTTGTACCAGCACATATCCTACTAATTACATTATCTCTATAATACTCTGTTATTATTGTTTTTGTATTAGGATCCAACTTTATATCAACTCAAGAAATACATGAAAAGAGTTATCTGATTCTTAGTTTTCTCTTAATATTTTATATTACAATTGATGTAGGTCAAAACAATTAATTTTTTAAATTTAAATCTACATGTTTCTAACAAGGGAAGGGAACCCTCCGGGTC
Source organism: Megastigmus stigmatizans (assembly GCA_900490015.1). Lineage (NCBI taxonomy): Eukaryota > Metazoa > Arthropoda > Insecta > Hymenoptera > Megastigmidae > Megastigmus > Megastigmus stigmatizans. Next base: position 15,584 of record UELV01164658.1, read on the forward strand.
ATGGATTTAACCTTACAGAGACATTTTCTAGCGAAAAATATGAGATACGTATCTCAGCGTTAGTTACAATGAGTCCATGATACCGAGTTAAAACGTATTTTATCAAAATATATGAAAAATCATCGTTGTCTTTAAACCTTCATTGCTAAGCTAACATATATTTTGGAAAATGTTATGAAGAATGATAGATAATAAGCTTTCATTTACATTTTAGAACGATTTATTAGCACTTTTTGTTCAAAAGTTATGAGCGATCTGAAACATGGATAAATTTTGGGCCTTAAAATTTAGCGTTCATTTCACTTAAAAAATGTGTCAAAATTTAACATAAGATTCAATCGCTCATATTTATTTAATAGATTTTGTATTTGTGCATGAATAACAAGTGGTAATCGGGCAGGCGATAGATCAAGGAGACAATTTCCTATAAGACTTAGATTTGCAATGACGATAAGCGAATTTCAAGGACAATCATTTAAAAAATTTGGTGTGTAATGTGACGAGTTATGCGACATTAATTCGTCTGCTCTCGACGCGTTCCACAGACCATTAAAACGTGTTTGACAGCTAGCGAGTAAGAGAGGAAGAGAGAGAAATACTGTAGGAGCGATTGGTATTCGCGCGCGATATGACATTAGATTCAGTTTGGCTATCGCAACATGGAAATCTCGTCTCCTCGTCGTATTGAATTGTAGCGATGAGCCGTACTTTCAATTGTGAGTATCTGTGGAGGTGTACACAGTGGGCTACCTGTCACGAAAACGGAACCGAGAGCGTGTGGGCTTTCCTTTTCCCACTGACAAAACGTTTAACGAGACACGACCGACGTTGACCCCGCCAGACACTCTCGTCGAGGTCTACTATTGCTGTGAGCATAATCGTAGTTACCCACAAAAGGGATCAATTATAATTAATTGAGGACCTCTATCTCACGCGTGCAACAGCTGAGCATATTCACCCGTTAGATTTTCTCGCACTAATACATCAATGTTGTCTGATTTTTGTATCTGTTTTACTGAATTAAATATCTGGTTGTTATTTTTAGCATCAATCGTATGTATTCACGAGGATTTTTCGGCCTTTTTCCCTTAACCAAAGAACTAACGGTCGCTGCGTCGCCGCGGTTGCGGCCGTGACCCTGAGTGATTTTTACAATTTCTCGCTTTGACTAGATCTATTATACTTTAACACACTACAATGAAGTCGAATTTCACTGACATCACAAGTTAACGGAGATAATCTACTTTCAACACACTGACAAGGGGAACCCATGATCTCCGGGAAAGCGATTCTACTGAAACTTTGGGAAGTATAATAGTTTTTGGTACCTAAAAGTGAAGTTTAGAAACAATCTTAACGACCAATGGGCCCAATCATTAGAATAACCGCTATTCAAGCCAAATACGCGAAAATTCATACAATTGTTTCATGCTTTACAGATTAGCGACTAAATAAAATATAAAGTGTTTCCAAATCACAAATGAAAATTGAGAAGGCGTCCTTTAATTTGAGAGGTTGTAATAGTCAAAAGCTCTACTAATTCGAAAGTTATGAGTGTTGCAAAATTAGTCACAATCTCGCATTTAAAACTCTTCATTATTTTTATATTAATTTAAAATGCAAAATTGTGCCAAGTCTGATAACTTCTGAACGATTCAGCTATTGACGTACATAACCTCTGAAATTGAAGGTTGCATTCTCAATTTTCATTTGTAATTAAGAAACATTTTTTGTTTTCGTTAGTTTCCGAGTTATAAAGCGTGAAGCAACTTAATAAATGATTACGTATTTGGCTTAAGTAGCGGTTATCTCGTAAAATTGTGCCCATTGGTCGCAAATATTGATTCTAAACTTCACTTTCAGGTACGAGAATCTACTTTCCAAAGATTGAGCAGAATCGCTTTCCCGGAGATCGTGGGTACCCCTTGTGAGTCGAGCTGCAGCATGTAAGTGCCAGTCTACTTAGTGACGCCAAATCGACGACGTTTAAGAAGATTATTTATTGATAATAAAAAAATTAGTCATCGACAATTATATGTTGCATTGTCAAGAGTAACATAAAAAAAATTTCACTTACAAGGGGAACCCAAGGAGTCTGGGAAACCGATTCTGATGAAACTTTACAGCGACATTCTTTTTCAAATGGGCCCTGATGTCTGAGTTAATCCCCATTTAATCTTTAGAGGGCGGGGGTGGTCGATATATCGACCACCTGAGGTACAAGAGATTATTTGGTATTTCCGGATATAGTTTAGCATACTGAATAAGGGAAAAATAGTTTAAAAAATCGTGAAAGCTGTTTGACCTTGAAAATCGTCCTTTTAAGGTTAAAACATTTTTTTTGGCATTTTGGATTCAAAGTCGATAGTTCCATGTTTTTTGATGCACTGAATCCGAAAAAAATAGTTAAAAAAATCTCGGAGGTACCCTTGACCTTGAAAATGGCCATATCAAGGTCAATCTTTTTTTTTTGCTATTTTGGAGTCAAAGTCGGTATATCAATGTTTTCTTATGCGCCGAGTACGAAAAAAACCGTGAAAAAAATCCTAAAGGCATTCTAGACTTTGGAAATCGCCATGTTGAGGTGAGATCTATTTTGCTATTTTGTACCCAAAGCCGAAATGTCTATGTTTTTTGGATGCGGTGTGTACGGAACAAGAT
>UELV01164668.1:0-31616 GCA_900490015.1 Megastigmus stigmatizans
TGAGCATACGTATGACATAAGCAGATCATATGTTTCTATACTCTTAGATACTCTTAGATATAATTTTTGTTCGAATATATATGATACTTTCTGCATTTGACCTTGAAGTGACCTTATTTGACCTCGAATGACCGTGATTATGAGTAGTTATGACCGATCAGACTCCAGATTTGGATGCAGCACATCTCGAAACCTGAGAATATGATTTTATTCCTATTTTACCGAACTAAAAATTTTTCATGACCCTCCAGGGCCGGAGAGCCGATATATCGGCTCGGTCCATGATAGGAACATTGTACATAGTTGATGGGTGATACAAGACATGAATTTGGGCACTTTCAAAGGAGGTTTCGAAACCTCAAAACCCGGCCCTTTAAAGGTTAAACTTAGCTTCTTGCTGTGAAGACCATAAGAGTTCTAATCGACGAAATGCTATTAAAAATAATTCTCACGATACGGAGGATTAAAGGTCTATCTGAATAAAGGTCTAACTGAATATCTATACAATGTTGTACTTATATACTTTGACTTTTTGTGTCTTCAAAACTGTCTACAGTGGCCTTGTGCCCATTGCATTTTTTTATTCTTGATTTTCAGACTGGCTACTATAAAGTATAAACTACATTAGGTATATACTATATTTTCGATTTATTTGTTCCAGACCATAAATCTATTCTTTACCGGATTTGGTATAAGATGAATTTATGGCTCTTATTTAAAGAAAGTTTAGTTTATATGCATCAATTGTAAAAAAAAAATTATAATAATATTTAAATTATAAAAGATGTATTTAGAGAAATAATACTCAAAATATAATTAAAGAGATGAGTAACAAGATAAAAAAGAGAATCATGGTTTAAGATTTTCTTAAATATTTATCATTTATTTCTTAAAAATGTTTATTTTTTATCTAAAAATGCTTGCATAAAGGAACATAATAATTCATATTAATATAGAATATTCATATTCATTTCTAAACCTAAATCTATTCATTCAATTAAATATAATATATGTAATTTAATAGGTAAAAAATATTAGAATAAGTTATATAAGTAACATCATTTATTATAAAATTACAAATTTTTTACAAAAATATTTTATATTAATACTTATATTAGAAAATTAATATTTAATGAAAATAAGAAGTTTCTCATGAATGTAAGTATTGTAATTTAATAAGTATAATTACAGTTTGAGCAATATAAAGATTCACAGTAGTCTTATAAAAAAAAAATATTTTGAGACTATGAACATCAAAAAGATAAAAAGAATAAGTTAATTTATGGATTTTTTTTTATAATTTATACTTAAGCTTTTTAATTATAATATTTACATACTCTCTTATTACACTAGCAGATTTTTAAATATGGAGACGAATACATTGCGATTTTTTAATTACTTTTTGACAAAGTGAACACTTTTTATTTTTTTGCACTATTCTTCTTAAACAATTTAAGCAAAAAATGTGGCCGCATGGAGTTGTCATGGCTTGAATATTTTCATTTGCTAGATTTTCGAAGCATATCGGACATGTCAAAAGTTCTTTTTTAGCTGGAGGTTCTGATAATACTGGTCCTGGTTGTATCAAATTAACGTTAGTCGATGAATTGTCTAAGTTTATGGTTTCGTCAAGATTAATCACAACTGTAGGTTGACTAAAATTTCATTATTCTGTTTGTTAATATTGTCTTGAAAAAGAGCAGTATTATAATAATTTTTAAATCCAATGTATAACCTACTTTTGTCTATGTTTCGTTTCTGGATGATTTCCAACTGAATTACCTCGTGCTTTAATTAAAACAATCTCTCCACATTCGATTATTGATGATTCTTCATCAGGTACAGAACGGGTTCTTGATCGTCTTAGAGCTGCATTAGCTGGAGAATCTTGAGTCAAGTCAATAACAGTAAGGGGCTCTGGATGTTTTACGGTACAAGAAGATCGAGGCATATTTGCTGTAAATTCAAAACAAAACTTTGTTTTTGATGTTTTTTAACATTTATTTAGTACACGAAATACGTATAACCGTAAATTCATCACAAGATGTAGACTTATAAACTAACCTAAACACTTAATGTTTTTATTAAATGTACATTTAAAAATTATTAATGTAATAACAGTTATGATATTTATTGGAATATAGATAAGTAATCACAGATTATCACAATGTTTTGTAATTAAATTTCACTGCAACTTTGTCAATCACAAAGAATGTGAGATTACAATGATGCTTTGATACACGTACAAACTCTAAACTTAAAAACTGTTTTCTTATCCAATGAATGTCTAATTTACGCAATAACTATTGCGGTTATCCAATAGACGTACCCGGTGTGACGATGACGGCGGTGCAGAGAATTTTGGCGAAACAACAGCAAAACATGGGAAATGAAAAATAACCGTCAATTGATTCGATGTTAGCGAAGTCGATAAGGCAGTTTTCACCTATTTCAATTTTTTTTCCATATATATATATATTATATCCGTCTACGCTACATTCTACACTTACCATAAGTAAGAATACTACAAGAATTCTTACATGGAGTTTAGAAATAAGTTAATTTTTTTTTCACTGTTTAATTCCAAAAGGTATAAGTATTAATAATTTGTAAGAAACGATTTTCATTATTTAGAGTAAGTTAATATGTTTTATATTACTATTATAAAATTGCAGTTAATATTTAATACTTAATTACATCGATAAAAATTTTGATATAAAAATTCATTAAAATTTCAACACTTCTACATACTAAGAACGGTTATACGAGTTGGATGAAAATAGATAAATAAATTTTCTTGCTCTGATTCGGAAATAACATCCGATTCTATTCGACCTTATTTGGTCTTATCCACAATTATATATCTGTTCAGGGTGTACATTTTTTTTAAAACAATCAAGCATTTATGTTCTAGTTCTTTGCACATGAATACTTACTAATAACAATAATATGAATAAGATAATAAAATAACGTGTAAATAAATATTTTTATAGCGTATGAAAAATAAAAAGTTTATCGGTGCATTTGGCATTTAGTGTTTGTGTATGTACTTTCATTTTAAAATATTTTTTTTAAATTTTGGATAATAAATTCGCGAAAAAAAACCCAACGCGTATACAATAGTCTTATTTTATCATATATTTATAAAATAGGTAATATGTATACAAAATAATTTAATTTTACTGTTGCAATTAATTATACGTATACTTCGTAAAATTTTGATTCTCGCATATATAAATGTCCAGAAAATAAAAAAAATTGTCATAACGCATCATTTTACATATAATTAATAGAAGCTCATTCATTATTACTTTCCGATCGCGTACGTAGATACTGCTATACAGCAAATAGAACTTTTTGTCCAGAACATTGTCAAAAATTTTTTAAGTCAAAGAAATTTTGTTCAATGTAATAGGTATGCATATATACTATTGTACTTAGGCAATTATGCAATCAATGGAGTCAATGTATGATATTGCATGCAAAAAATGACATCTCAGATTTCTTTAAAATTCTACACTAAAGATAATTATTTTACGCGAATCAGAAAATAATAATCCTCTAAATCAAGCATATCCTATACTGAAAAATCTCTCCTGAGATCTTTTTAAAATCAATATTTCTTGAGTACAATTTTAAAGATACATACATTTACTTTTGAATTTAGTATATTTGTTTATAGAGTTTATTATAAATAAGAACTAATACTCAACGGTTTTTTTTTATAATTTGCGGCACAATCAACGTGCAAAACATAAAAGTCGCGCTTTTTTTTTATCTGGTAAGTTTCTTGTACTGCTTACATTCTAGATCATGGTCCCCGGTTTTATCGCACTTTGAACAGATTAGACGTCCGCAAGGTAACTCGAGCAGCGATCTTGATCTTGAGCAGTACATGCAAGACTCATCTTCGTCGGAGCTGCTATCCCGTGGCTTGCGCTGTCTTTTACCACGGTCACCGTGGGAATTCTTGCATGACCTCTTGACGGCGTTCTTCTGAAACAGAATTTATTTGTTTTTATTGTGTCGGAGGTGGATATTTAATGACATACCTACTGATATACATACTGTAAGGTTATTTGAGTTTTTAATTCATAATATCGAAAAGCTAAGTTATACACCTATCCATGATATTTTGTTTCTTTTCATACATGTTTTCATTAATATATTTTCATTCATTCAATTTTTATTCTGTTTAAAAAATTTATAAAATTTATACAGCTGTTGGGGTTTCAGGTGTACTTTTAATATCGCATTGATTTTATGACGAATAAATTTAAATCATATTATTAATATAAAATCGTAATTTATTTCTTATTATTAATTAGAAAATAAATTTCTTTTAAGGTAAAGGACCCGCTATCCGGACGCTAAATAAAAGGAAAGTTTTCAAGTCTATCTATTTAATAGAATTTTCATATACATGAAAAGCCATTTTAATTTTACTGTTAAATATAGACTATTTCTTATCGATTAGGGCGACGAAAATGTCCTTCTTTTAACTTTTAAAAGTTAAAAAATAAGTTTTTACTAAAGTCTTTTTGCTGTAGTAGTCAGACTCTTGGACATTTTCAGAAGTAGTCCTAATAGTCGGACACCTTCAGAACCAGTACTCGGACAAATTAAAAGTATTAAAACTATAAGGATCGTAAAACTTTTTGATAGTTTATTTTATAATTTAATTAATTAACTATTACTCTCTATATCATGATTTTATTGAGTAAGTATAGTTATGTGGGCTAAACCGTTTTTATGCGCTTTTGGGTAATGTTTATATAACTGGAAGGTGCATTCGGACACGACAATCGTTTTCGATTCCTACAATACATTTTGACTAATTTATTACTCTACAATATTATTATTGTAAATTAAGAAAATTAGTTATTCTTTGTAGTTAATATTTAACAGAATACTAATATACCATTTTGACTTATTTGATTCGTGACAATTTTTTCTCATTAATTACAATGTTGGTCTGTTGTCCGAGTACATTTATATCAGTTTTGACCTTGTCCATGTATAGGGACTTTTACCTTACTTTGTTTTGGCATTTTTAAGATGTATTAAAGTTATAATATCGATGTACAGAGTATTATATAAGTAGTAAAAGTCAGTTTTCTTACTTCTGGTGAATTGGATTTGTGGTCGTCAAAGAGATCGCAGCGCCCAGATGAACATTTCTGGGGACTGTAAAACATTGCTCTCACCTTCGGAGATTGATTACTACCTAAAACATCCAAATTCGAATGATATACGTATACTGTTAATTGAGATAAATTTATTTTATATTTAGAAATTTAAATAAAGCGAAAAAGGTTTGAGAGAAAGTTGTAGAGCATCGCACATGTTGGAACGATGATTAAACGGGAACTTTCAATGCGAAATTATTCTTAAAACAAACTGAGTATAAAGAGTAATAAATTCCAAACTTAATTTGAACTATATGTGCTATATACAGATAACAATATACATGCACGAATCGATAAGGTATATATACAAGTGTATAGATATATAGTCGGTGCTATATAAAAAATGAAATGTCGTTAGAACAACGACCTCTCGAGTCAATGGTGCATAAAAAGCGCATACTATATAATATGGCCATGTGCACGACAAGGAATATACGCCGAAAGCCGGAGTGAATCACCTCGTCGACAAGTGGCACGGTCGGCTGACTTGCATCCGTTCTGGACGATGTTTTTCAGCTCCAAGGCCGGCCCCACAACCCGGAGCATCCCGTTGATGTGGGACTCGAGTTTGTCGTAGACGTTCTTATTCGGAGTCCTCTGCTCCGGCTGCTTGGACTTGAACCAGTTTTTGGGTGGGACCGGCAGCCCGAAGCCCCGCATACCGTCGATCACTTTGCTGCAGGTCTCGCCTACCGGGATACCGACGCCCATCGCCTGCATGCCCGCACCCACGAGCTGAGCTGCTGGTCCTGCCAGAAAACTCGCCATTCCTAGTGGATATCGACGTCCGGCTCCGAGCTGGGTTTTTTCCCTTTCTTTTTTAATGAGATAGCCGAGGTTTCTAAGCTGTAGGACACCTCGAGGATACGATTTTATTCGGGAAACCAGTAGAATTCATTGACTCGAGTATGGAAAGCGTTTTACTGTGAATAAATTACATTATTATATACTCGTTACTCGAAAACTTGTTACTTTCAATATGTATAATTCGGACAGGGTAGCTCACTTTTAAAATTCAATTTTACAGTCATTCAAATGTTGCTAAGGTAGTCAATTTTCCAAAATATTAATGAAGAATATAAGATGATGACTTTCGAATTTTAATTCTTAATTTTAAACTTAAAAGAGCTAGAAAACGATTATGAAAAATAAAGATATTTACAAGAACATCTATTATAAAAATCATTTAAAAATTTTGCTATCAATCATTGAAATATACATATTTTATAATGTAAATTATAATTAATAAATATTTCGACCTCTACTTTTTTCCATTATTAATAAGAAATATTAACCAGTATTAGTATATTGCGGCAATTGAATGATGTTGTTTTTACTTACAAGTATAATGCTTACAAGATTTTGAATGGTCTTATTAGCATGTAAATAGATAGAATCAAATGGTTCGAATATAAATAAGACGACTTTGAAGCACTGGTGAGACTTACACTGGCAATCGGTGAGAATTGCTCGACTGCTAATGAAAGACTAAATAAGACTAATATAGGATATCAAAACGTAAATATAAATACATGCAAACTTTCTGATTTATGTATACCCATACCTCTACGTATTAACGGACCATGTTTACCAGATGACTTTTAATTGCGGGATGCAAAAGGATAATGTAACGGGTAAATGTCAAATAAGTAGTTAAATCTTATTAATTATTGCTTTATTCAAAAACTAGCATTATTATTTACAAATATGTAAACGTTCGTATTGCTAATTAAAAAATTTAACAAATTAAAATACGTAAATTGAGTATACTCAAGATTTATAATAACCAAATTTAAAAAAAATAAAATCCCCTCTAAAAACTTTTAAATTCGCTATTTAATTTTCGACTAACGCTTACGCTTTATCGTAGCTTTCGGCGATTTGTATTGGTCAAGGAAGACTAATTGGAATTTCTTATAATACAATTCGTGATTTTCATTTAAATACAATTTTTTTTGCCGTGTCAAAAATACTTTCTAAATCTAAAATTAATAATACTACAGCCGTTGAATTTCATAGTAAAACGCATCTACAGTTTCTTTGATTTTTCTAAAAGCTCCATAATAACAAAGTAAAATATTGTGCTTTTAAAAGCGTAACAACTTATCGATTTGTAATTTCTTAATATCAATACAGTGGAAGAAATCGATGATCAGTCATAAGTGCCTTAAAAATTGTTTAAGCATTTTTAAAAGTTATCGCTCGCGCTCGTGTAAAAAGTGCCCGAAAAATTGCGAAAGAGAGATAATCCTATGCGTTATAATATGAACGCGTAGTTCTCCATTTTTGTTCATATTATTAGAACATTCTCGAAACAATAAAATCTCCTCTAAACGACGCAATTGTGTAAAATCTCTAATAGTATTTACAAGACGTTAACTTTGCCGATACGATTAAAAAGTAAGGTATATGTCGTGCGTATTATTGATTACCTATCGTATAGGCACATAATGGACGGTTACTCTCAACTGTACTGAGAATGCAGAAATAATGACTTATAATATTCTTTAAGAGGCTACGTATTTCAACGATGGCAAGATTCAAGGCGTATTGGCGGTTTCTCGTGAATTCTCATCGTTCAAGGCACAAAATTATTAAATTATACGCTCCCTTGCTTAATTACTTTTTCTTAAAAATATCCTAAACGTCCGCTAAACGTTACTTTTAACCACGAAGATTGTACGCCTTGTTTACAAAAAAATAAAGGATTAAACCTGAATACCGGAAATTCCTAAAACGTTTCTAATGCTTGCTACACTCGACTCGCGCGAGACAAGACATTTCAACGATAGGAACGAATGTACCACGTATGTGTGCAAGTGTATGTGCATATATTCGGAGTTATAAAAGATTATTGCTACATGTTAATCTCCGAAATTCTGGCCATTTTTTGAACCCCGGTGACGAAGTAGCGAGGCGTCCGAGAGCGAATAGGTTCCTGGTTCAAAGACTGGCGGATACTCGAGGCCTGGGTAGTCAGGTGGTGGCGATGTTGGAGGTGGTATGTAAGGCAATGTTGGAGGTGTCATTGGGTGTCGCGTATTTGACCTCTTTTGGCATACAATCACTCCACCCATCATGCACTGAAACAAATATATGTATAGAAATTAATCAAGATCTTCAATTATTCTAAACTTTTCAAATTAAGGGTTTTTCACAATTAAATTTAAAAAGAATTATTTTTCCTTTTGAAGGAACAAAAACCATTTTAAACTAATTTATACCAAGCTAGTGATTTTTTTTTTTTTTCATTAAAATTATTCATTTAATTTTTTAAATAACTGAGGATATTTAATATTACAATAGCTAGTAAGTGAACATGATAATAATGTTATTAACAATTAAGTTTTAAATATTACAAATGGAAATTATTCTAATGTTCTAATGTTGAATTCACGATTCAATCAACCATTGACTTGTTTGAGACTTGAATAAAATCATAATATAAGAAATGATTCATTTCTTATATTATGATTCAGGGTTTATCTTATACATTCATTCAGGGTTTATCTAAATTTGGCAAACTGAAGGTTTAATTCAGTTTGCCAAATTTAGATAAACCCCGTTATTAAATGCGGCAGCTAATGAAATATTTACTTTTGGAGTATGAGGTGTCAGTGTGTCTGGGCTCCAATCACCGGCAGAACTCACTGAACTGAAACTCTGGCTAAAAGTTTGACATTGACTTGCTCCACTATAGGAACTTAAACTTTGGCTAATTCCGCTATCACCAGGGCTTTGACTTCCTGAACGACTGTTTTGACGTTGATTGGACGATTTGTCTCGAAACAATGCTCTGTGTAACCTTGGAGAACCTAATTGAGAGAAATCAATTTTTAATTAATAATATTGTTTGTATAACCTGAAATAATTACTATTTAGTACAAGTGAAACGGAGAAGCTTTTAATTTAAATATTTTATAAATTTCTAAGTTAACTTTATATGAAAGGGAATTTATTAATAAAAAATATGCTTCTAGTACTTTTGACTTACCCAACAGTGTTTTCTGTGGTTCACGAGGTAGATCCAAAGAGCTCGGTTTCTGTGGACTCTTGTTACCGAAAAAGTTTCTTAATCCTTTTGTGCTTTTCTTTTGCTCAGCTCCTTTGTCCAGATGCATTTCGAAGGCAGCCCTCATACCATCCTGCTCAAATGGAGACATGGGCATGGGTGGAGGTTGATATTGTGCAACATTTTTCAGCCTGCTTTTATCAGCAGTAAAATTTCTTTTATCACTAGACCGTAGTGAGTCGATCCAATTACGTTCTGGGTGGACATGATCACGCCTACAGCAATCTGCAACGTTAAAGCTACCATTACGAGAAATGGAAGTCTCCTTTTTCGTGCGCTGCATCGTCTCTGAGCATGTATAAGCTATATCACCGCTTGAACCTGAATGACCTGGAGAATTATTCGGAATTAATATGCAAGTTAAAAATAACTTTTAATTTTTTTTTATTTTTTAAATAATATTTATAAATTATAAATTTTGTTATTTAAAGTAGATTAAATTTTCAAGAAAGATATGTTTTATGATTGAACAGACAATATTACCATCATTCCTCAAAATCCTTCGAGTAGCGTGTTGAAAATCTAAGTTGGAGGTATTACTCTCGATAGTTCTCGGCCATGGCTGTGGTTTCAGTCTTTCGCCATACTCTAGGGTTGAAAATCCAATTTGATTTTCATTAACGTTTGTCTGATTGTGCGAAAATTCCCTGTTAGCCACGCTCGGAGAATATGGTTGATGTGCTTCGTAGTTATTATTTGCCGAGGGCTTCTTTTTCTGCAAACAACTTGGTTCCCACGATTTTTTGTGGCTCTTGTTTTTCGTTGCATCGTTTCTGCTACTATTACTACTCGCTTCACTGTCGAATGAATGATTTGAAGAGTGGACCTCGTTTCGTGTAGGATTTGGTGGTGGCGGTGTAGGTGGCAATGCATCGTCACCGTTTCTCGGCGAACCATAAATCATGCCGTTGTTTTGAACAATGTTATTAATTGACCCGCTATCGGCAATATTCCGATGCTGGAAGTGCACGTGATCGTTGTTCAATGGGGTGAAGCGTGATGTGTTGTTGAGATTGTTATTATGAACGGTACGTTGGCACTCTTCTTCTTGGCGGGCAAGCATAAATTCTTCCAACGTTATAAAACCTTGCACTTCATCCGGCCTTTGATTGCGACTGCTCCGAGGCCTGAAAGATAATATAACGGAAAACATTAATTTAGTTTCAAGACAATAAAGTGATAAACAAAATAAATAATAATACTTTATCTACCTATCAGTTGTTCGTCGATAGTCGCCCATATCTTGAGAAGAAGTCAGCACGTCAGTTGCACTATGCGATGTGTTTAAGCCGTAAAAAGTACTTCCAGCGATGGTTACTTGCAAATCGGGTGAACTAAGTTTTTCAGGTTTTCTGTAATATGTATAATTTAAATGTTATAAAGGTGTTTCTATCTTTACAATTAAAATGTCTGTTTTTAATAGAACATTCACGAACCTATTTGGAGTTGATGTTGGCAAGACTCTTCTGTAACTTCTAAACTGAGCAGTTGGAACTGGAACATTTTGTGTCCTAGTCCCCAAGAATTTCAAATATTTTCTATCCAAGCTCGCACCACCCATCTCATGATCCTTCATACCAGAATCTTTTTTACCTATTTTCTTGAGCGAGCCAAAAGTCTTTTCAACCAACGGCTTTGATTCGGATGTAGAACCCTTGCCTTTGCTTTTAGAATGTTCCCCATCGCTCTCGTCCGTCTCACTGAACAAACCGCTGGTTCGATCGGCCCCTAAAGTGGCTCGATTTATGGCATCCAACCACATGGCAAGAGTATCTTCGGCATCGGCGGCGAAGTAGAAGACGGTGCCCGTATAATAAACTTTGAAGGCATATTTTCGAGACTTTACTTCCGTTGCTTGTGAGGCTGTAAATCCTGATAGCGCGATAAGACAATCAGCTTTCGTGCTATCTTGAGTTTTAAATCTGAAAAATGGATTTAAATTTGAAAAGAAATTGATAAAGATTGTATTGAGAACCTAAACTGATTTTATAATAAACTTTGCGCAAGTGTTTGATCTAGAACAATAGTGAATATTACAATAAAGGCATATAAGGGTAAAGCAGACTTTTAAACGGGAAAATTTAGTTTCGATAAGTTTATTATTTCAGTAAACACAAACCTGTATAATGATGCACCCTTGATTATGAACCACGCTCTGGTCCATGCTCCACCAGCACCCCTGCTTCGGTACGTCAACCAACCTTCTAATTCACCAGGGACTACGTCTTTAACTCCGACGTTTCTTCGTTCTGAAACATTGTTTAATTTGTATTGGCGAGAATTTTTACAATTCGTTTATTAGTAGTTTAATAAGTAATAAGGAAATCTTTTGAATAATACTAGAGTAAAGCGATAGACTAAAAAATAATAATGATTTCATGGTCATAGAATAAATTTGCTTGACGTGCGTCATGAGATTTTTAAAATTAAAGATGATACGGCACTTAAAATTTCTGTTAAAGCCGTATCGTAGAGAGCGGTGGTTGCCTTTGATGTATCAGCAGTATGACGTCATTCAAAGGACCTTTGGGATGCTGTGCCTTTTCTAAATTTACTTCTTTTTAAAGATTTTGTAAAGAATTCTAAGGCCGTTTTCTATCAACTTGTAGAATACCGTTCAAGAGAAAAATGTTATAATCTGCCGTATTCTTTTATTTTCGTTTTTTTTTACGTAAAGCAATTATGTAAAATTATGTTCCACAAATTATATTGTTAGAGTATGCAATATTTAACTTAAAAAAATAAATAAAAATGAAATATATTATAAGTATTTATCAGAGAGTTCTTTTGGTGGGCGCTGCTTATATGTTTAGTTTCTTTATGAATACATGGGATTTTTAAGGTATCATTGGATAGGTAGAGGGTGAATCATCAAAGGAATTTTAAGTATCTGTAACTTTTCAGAAAGAAATTCATTTGGATGAATTAAAAAATGCATTTCTTTCGATTATTTATCCACTCTATGACTACCTGTACGCTTTTTGTTCTGAAATGTAATATTTGCTATGTATTTTTATAATAAGCATTTTTCTCTTGTGTTTTTAAGAAATTATTCAAGTAATAGAATTTTAATAAATGCGAAATACAATATGGAATGTATATTATAATTTTTAGATTTTTATTTTCCCAAATACTATCCCAAACGTTGTATAAAATGAGATTAAATTAAGTTTTTGTGATAAGCATGTATGTACAATACCAAATATTTTTGTAAAAACTATGATGGAATCAAATTGTAAAAGAGTTATTGTAATCTATATTAATAAATTGTTTAAAATTTGTATTGAAATTATATACTCACTGGCTAAAATAGTATTCCGTTTTCTAGCACTTCTTGGACTGCTACTGGATTTGGCGGAATTTCCATGCAAACCCATACTTCTTGCCACCATCATTGCCCTGTTAACCATTCCCCTTTCGTGTCCCCGATCTTTTTCTAGTGTTCTCGGCTTGCTTTCCGGTGTTGGAGTGCTGTGTTGTGGCTGTCGTGAGTAACACAGGCCATCCGGCGAGTCTAGATTTTGTGGGCAGTACTCGTGCTTGTAGTGCTGCTGTTGCTGCTCCATTATAAAATTATTATTGCTGGAAGTCTGGGTAAACGCATTGTCGCTTGACAAATACGGTTCTGGAATCTGAGTGTAACCGTAAGGATCAACAAGGGAGACAATAGGTTTGTTCTCATGTAGAGGTGTGCTAGGTTCATCGATGAAGTCCGTTGACCTTTCCACAAATTCTGAATAAGACTCGAAACGGTCACTTTTGCGTCGATGTTCCATCAACGTTTTCTCATCTCTGGGATAAACTTCGGGTGGAATATCGATTTTCTTTAGGTCTCGTCTAACACTGGGCCTTTCCGGGACTTTCGGTTTCTCCTGATGAATTATAAATTATAAATATTACATTTACACATTTTTATAAAAGCTGTTTCATGATTAGTAAAATATTCTATTAAAAATCTCGATACCAATTTCTTTTGTGTATTTACATTAATAAATCTTTTTAATATCACTTAAAATAAAAAATATAGAATAAAATTTATTGATCATCAGTCAGTCATATTAAATAAATATTTCTCTATATTTAAATAACTGCCCAGTAATAGTCTTTTTTATACAAACTTTTGATGGTTTCAAAATTTTGTATTATATTAATATAAAATAAAAATTTTCAAATTCTAAGACATGAAAATTCTATTAAACTTTGATGATTTTAATGCTGATTGGAAAATTACTTGTAAATTGTATTCAGAGCATCTCAATGCTATTTATAATTTTTTATAATTTTATTTATTCGTAAGATCAAGTATAATTTACTAATAAATAGATGCTTAAAAAAATTTTTTTACTTGGAGAGTATGATGCTCCCGGGGACTACTGATGACAGGTTGTTGGTGCTGCTGTTGATTTACATTGAAATTCAATGGAGCAGGTTTTGTAAAATATTTTCTGGGTGGCGGCTCAGGAGGAGTCAGTCTTGGCTTGACTTCTGGTTTCGCATTAACTTCTCTTCTTGGCGATTCAGGATGAACGGGATGTGAGACATTGATAGGTGATGTTGGGTACTTCATACTGATATTTTCAACAAGGGCATTCTTGTGAACCGGAATATTTGGTGAGAGAGCTTCGATCATCTTGTCATGCTGACTGTTATTATCCTGATAATCGTTGCGCTTTTCGCTGTTCACTCGAGCGGTAGACTTAACATCCTGATTTTCTGTTTCCTTGCTATCAGATTCGCTGTTAAGACTCGTTTGCTCCAGCAGCGCGTTGTCGATCGTTTCGATAATGTCGCTGAATTTTCTCATGGTCGCATCGCCTTCGCTACTGCAGCTGGTGGTACAGCCCTCGACGTAACTGCTAGTCGATTCAGACTTGTCTTCGCTACTCTCCCTGCTTGATTCGATGTTATTGTTGACGATTTTATCAATAACTGTGGGCTTGGGAACAGATTTTATTTCAATTTTATCATTGAAAACTGATTTCATTTCAGCTGTATCATCGTGGAAAACGTTGTTCTCTTCGTCAGTATCGAGATCCGTGGTTATATTGCCTGAGTCAGCTTCAAGCTCGTCCAAGTTGTCGTTGACGTCAACGTCGTTGATCTTGATGTGGATGTTGGGCTTTGATACATCGATCACTGCAGATTTGGACGGAACTTTTTCCGAAAGGTTCTCGGTACTATGAACATAAATTGTTTTTTTTACACTTGCGCAGGCAAAAATCATGCAAATCAATACGGATTTTTGATAGATATGTACAAAATAACACGGGTACTAATTAAAAAATAATAAATCAATAATTTATACTTGATGCAGTAAATAGGTATAATTTTTTTATTTTTATATAATTACTTTCATAACAGGGATGATACATGGCATATTAAAATTGAAAAATATATATTATAATATTTAAAAAATTTTTTTGGTATCAGAGCCGCAAAATAAAAAAAAATTCTAAAATGAGTCATTTTACGTTAATAAATTGAATACGTTGATTACGGACTGTATATAAAATCAAATTTTAGAAACTAAAAACCGTAAGAAAAATTAGATTTTACGTCTATGATACAAAAAAAATTGTTCGTCACACGGCCGTAAGATTTCTCGGCCTCGTGTGATCGCGCGATACTCAGACCGGCTCCGCCGTTCCTCGTACGCGACGATCAGCACTCGAGCCGTGAAATCACATTTTACGGCCTCGTAACGAAAAATACTATGATAGTTCCATTCAGGTGTTATTTTTTTTTTAAATGATCAAGGGCTAATGTTACCAGGAAAATTTTGCAGGCATTAAAAGTAATAAATTCAACTTATTTCAAAGAATGGAAAAAAATAACAAATTACTTTGGGATCTTTGTTAAATTATAAATACCAAAATAAAACTAATTTGAAATACTCTAACTAATATATTGTTACAAGATTTTTCAATAAGTTTTTAAAACGTATAATAGTAGAGTATGTAATAGAGAATGTTAAATGATAAAGTCATTCCAATTTGTTTTGATGGAATATCTACTAAAAAAATAAATATTTTTGTAGAGGCATTTAAAAAATAAAAAAACAGGCATTGGGCAACTAATGTTATCTTTATTATTACCCCTTAATTAGGTGTGTCAGCTTTTTCAACGTAATTGGACATATGATGATTATGAGTTTTAGGTTCTGTATGGAATTTCCAAGTAAGATTAAAATGAAATGAAGAAATGGTTTTTTTATTGACGTAAACTGCGAGAAAAAATTGTAGTTGTTATTTGTTTCAATTTTAAATATGATTTTAAATATTTATGAAGTTATTATATGCATATATAAAACAATGGTTACTTAAAAACAATTAAAAAAACTTAATAACAATTAAAAAAAAAAAAAAAAAAAAGTTAATGAAAGACAATTTTTTATCAATGTTATTATACTAATATCTTTGATTGAAATGATTTTCCACAAAATAATGTATTATTAACAAAAAATATGGATATAATTTATTATCTTAATGACTCATTTTATATTTCCCGCATCCAGTCAAGAGTTTCAAACATAACATATTGTGAATATATTACATTAATGCCTAACCTTTTATTGTGAAGATTCTTTTCAATATCAATGATTTTTCTTGCCACGTTACCGATGACTCTCGTTTTGTCAACGACGGCTTCGCGATTATCACCGGCGTATTTTGGCGGTGTGGTTTTCTCGTGCTCTTCTAAATCCTCCGCGGAATCAAAGAGGCGCGAGTCAGTCTTACTTGAATCACTAATGTTATTATCGGGGCCAGTACCTCTCAACTTTTGCTGTTGTTTGTAGTGTTCGTCGAGGGCGGCCTCGAACTTCTTCTCGATAAAGTCGTCATCCGACTCTGTGAGATCGTACGCTGGCGTACTGTGGCTTTTATCAAGTCTGCCACGCTCTTTATTGCATGATGCTCGATTCAGAGCGGCTGATGACTCTTTATTGTCGTTTGTAAAGTTCGAACAATTACCCTGCTGGGACTCTTCTAAAGGCACGGTATTATCACTTTTTTTGTTATTGCTTTCGATATTGATGGAAGCCCTGTCTGACCGTTGCGGTTGGGAATTATTACTATTACCTGTAGCGAAAAGCACTTATGTAGAATTTTATAAAATAAAATAAATATTTCTGTTGATTTTCAAAGCCCTATGCAAATATTGTTTGTTCTTTATTTTCAATGACTATATAATATATGTGATGAAACAAAACAGAAAGAAGCTATATTCTTACGTATTAATATTTCATTTGCAAATTTCAGTAATAATTAAAAAAATTATTTCATATTAATTCATTCGAAACCAACTGATTTTTTATGCAAGCTTGCACTTTCATAAATTGCTCTGTAACGAGAAAAAAACTTTAAAAAACACTCACCAGTATCCGCACTTTCGCGTTGCTTCGCGATACTGGCACTTCCATTATTAAGCGAAATCTGATCTCGTTTGTTATCGTGCGCGTTTCGTTCTCCCCCCGCACTTGTATCCTGAAACTGCACCTTTCTGCCCTCTCCTATCCCGTTCGCTCCAGACTTTTTACTGCTTCTTTGTTCGATGCCCAGACACGTCTGCGGTCTCAGACTGGCGGTAGGCCCTTGGACGTTATCAAGACCGAGAGCACACGAGGCGGCTTTGTCGCGCAGCTGGAAGGTCGTGCTGTGTTCTTGCTTGAGCTCGCGCCAAAACTGTTCTATGTCGATGCTGTGCTTGGCCGTGGGTGAAGCACCGGTTATGGTGGCGCGTCTTTGGACGAGGTTGCGCGGCTTAGTTGAGTATAGCCGTACCGAGGATGCAGGCTCGATTTCACTGTCCGAGTCGCTACTGTCATCCGTTGTCATTGTGTCGAGCATCGAGACCGTGTCGAGGATTGAAACGGGCTCGGGCGTGGGAACCTTCGGAACATTCCTGAAACAGATTGTTGATTCGTCATTATTTGTTCGTATTGGTTTGCCATAAACTGTTATGCACTATAACTGGAAATTTATTAATATTAATGTTCTATAAATTTAACAATAATTAACAGAAATAAACAGAAATCATGCATGACTTACATTTTAAATTTATTGATTTATAAAATTATTAAAAACGAAATTATGAAGGATCGTATTTATATTTTTATAATGAAAAATATGTTATATCAACAGAAAATGTAATACATAATCTAAATTATTAAACTTCTATAAGCTCATAATTAAATAAAAAAAGTTGTAGATATTAAGAAAAAGTAACTTACCTTGGTAGTGGCATTGTAAAATCAGGTATTGTGAGTAATTCTGGCCTTGGAGAAGGTAAATTGTGTTGCCATCTTGTTGCATAAGGTGTCTTTTTATTACTTGGTAATCTGTATGGTTTAATGTATATTTGACCATACACTTTTGTGTGCCTGGGTCTTCGTTTTAACGTTAATAAAATTTCAGCTGGACTCTCACGAAAAAGTTCTAACACGTTCTTTCGTTCCCAGCCTACTACAGTCTGATAATTAACCTGGAAAGGTGAGTCATGGCACTTGTCATTCATGGAATAGATCACATGACAAAACATTCAAGGTTTATGAATAATGGCTTTGAAATTGTAGCATGATAATAAAAAGTTTATTATATTATATTTATTATAAGGCTTTCATTTATTCATCATTGAATAAATAAGTTACAAGGAAGCTGTGATTTGTCGAAAAAATAAAAATTTGTAAAATAAACTTAAATTTAAAATTTAGAATATTTAATGATTCGAATTTTAATACTTTATTTGAAGGTTCAGATGCAATTTTTACCTGTACAATCTCATCTCCTTCTTCCATTTTTCCACACTGATGAGCAGCTGATCCAAATTTAATTTCTGCTATTTGATGTGCTCCATGAAAAGAAGGAAGGATGTAAAAACCCTAAAGAAGCAAATTTCCAACATTAATTCATCACGAGACAAAGAAATAAACTGACAAAATTCAATTCATTTAGTCAGCATCCACTATCTCTTTTATTATCACAAGAGGAAGTGGGAATGCTGTATAGTTAAATGAAAGTACAATGTGAAGAGATACTTTATCTACAGTAACCTACAAAATTACAATTTTTTCAGAATGCAACTCAGCATTTAAAATAATAATTTTCTATTTAAAAGGTAAATTTAAGATGGACTTTATTTATTTAATGAATTAAATAGTAAAAAATAAAATTTAAAAATCAATACTTCATCTTCAGCTGAAATTGGATAAAAATATAGTGTGATTCTTAAAAAATTTTAAGTGTTCAGATAATATTATTTGAAAATGAAAGTTATCTTTTGTAAAAGAGTAAACATTACAGCATTGTGAACAAGATGTATCACAATGCTGTAATTCTTTTTATCATTAAACAATTATTTACTTGATATCAAAATTTTTATTTTTATAGAGTCTCAACAAGAGGCTTCAAAGAGTTTAACAGGATGCATTTAATCTGAATGCAGTAATGTAAATATATATTTATTTTACCAAATCATCTCCAGGTCTTTTCTTTAGAGTTGCTAAGTCCAAACTAGAAGGCTGCAGTATCATTGGATCCGCGACATCTTGAATAATGTAATCAGCCAATTTGGCCATTTGTCCACAAGTTGTTCTTATCTCTTCTATGGGTTTTTCAGCAAACCTGTCCCTTTGTGCACATGTAGCCATTTCTAATGACAATTTAAGCAGCTCAGCCTTTTTGTCATTGTAATCCAGCTGTCCACTGAATGGCGGCCTATCCAACCATCGCACTAGTGGCTTCACTGCCGTAATTATCGCAACTACGTCGGATAGTGTTTGTGTGGTGACAGGTTTGGAATCGGTCTGTCGCGATAATTCGTTGTGTAGGCTATGTGCCTGACAAGATAATCGCATTGCCAAGAGCTGCAGATTTTCTCTATCCAACTCATAGTGGAAGTTTCTGAGATACTCAACAGCTTCTAATATGATTTCCTGATGACCTAGCTTGAATACGCCAAGATGCTCTAAATCCTCTGGTCGAAGGTTTAACAACTGCTGTCCGTTAACATTGTGGTTCATAAAACTATGAACATAGGGGAGAACAGAATTGTCTAATCCTGAAAATAGAGAAAATATTTAATTAATACAGATAAACAATTTGTGTAGTTTCCTGAAAAAAGTTTGATTTCATAAATAATAATAAATAATCTAGGTAAGTATTTAAAAGTGTAACTATTTTACTTTTTAGAATCAAATGAGTTTTGCTGAGATCTTTTATTTTTTAATGTTTACAGTTAACTATTATATACATAGTATGTAAAATATGCATTTAAGTATGGATGCATTTTAAAATTAATTTTGTATTATTCTTACTCGAAAATTACATTATTTAGTTATATTCTGATTTTACTTTATCTTTTAAAATATAGTATAATATTAAGAAAAAATCGAAAATTAAAAGAATACCATTTAAAATAAAATAGTTCCTAAGAATAATTATTTCATAAATCTACTTAATTTAAGTGCTATATTCGAAAATTTGTAAATAGGTTTTGTATGAATAAATTCATAAGACACAAAGGATTACAGAACGATGGGCTCGTAATCCGAAGGACCCGGGTTCGGTTCTAGGCCTCGGCCGATTAATACAGGCACCTCTGTAAATATTAAATGTGCTTTGTTTACATATGCACCGTAAATTTGCATCCCTGATTAACACCGAGTGGGGGCATAAAAAGGACGACGTTAGAATATATAAAAAAACCATAAGACGTTTTTAAACCTTACCATTCACAATAACTCTATTTTTAATTAATTTTAAAATAGTACAAATTACGAAGAAATGATATTTAATGTTCAAAATGAATGATTTTAATTAAATATTTTAATTAAATATAAAATAATTTCTATTAAATTTTAAAAAAAAAACTGCAGGGTACTGATATTTCAATAAATATTCAAAACTAAAGATGCTACAATACTGCTTTCGTAATTTATGAAAGGGTAAAGCCCCGTGATTACAATAAAAAGGGCAATGGATTAAAATTCATTACAACGTCCTATGAACTGCTTCAATAAACAGTGCACGACAGAAAAAAAAGAAGCGTTCAATAAAGGCAGTACGAAAGAACGAATGCAAGAAAGAAAGAGGAAGAGAGAGAGAGAGAGAGAGAGAGAGAGAGAGAGAGAGAGAGAGAGAACGAATTGGCACAAAAGAGGAGTATGTGTATGCACGTTGTATGTATAAAACCCTCCGATAAACTCCGCGGCCCATCGCCTTCACCGCGTTTTTCCCTTCTCTCTCGCTGTATCTTTTGCTCTTTCTTTCTTTCTCTCTCTCTTTCGCGCGCTCTCGTCAAACACGTCGGAACGAGTCTGCGACCACGATCACTATATGCCTTTTGCTCTTGCGGTTTTCCGTCTCTTTCTCTTTACCCTTTTACACTATGCATATACATTAGAAAATCAAAACATGTGCTCATACATAAATATATATGTGCGCGAGATAGTCTACTACGTAAACATCAATAATGCGAATTCTCAGAATGTTAAAGCCTTGGAGAGAAGCTGCTTCAAAACAAAATCACAGACCGTGGCATAGTGAAAAATACTCCTCTTTGGAGTGTCTCTCTGTCTCTCTCCCTCTCTCTCCGCAAAGGCCGCGGCTTCTTTTTTCTCTTGCTCTCGTTGACGCATCATCGCATCGCTCTCTCACAAGAGAGTGAGAGGAAGAGAGTGAGAGGAAGAGACCAAAAGGGAGAGAGAGAGGGAGAGAAACAAGCCTAAAAATACACTCATATACACGCGCGTCGCGCTGGCTCTCGGCTTTATACAGGCGAAATTCGATTGACAAAGAACAGACACACACGGGGCGCAGCAGCATAGCCGCGTTGTGTGTGGCTTCGTTTTTCATGAATGGCGCTCCCTCGCCTCGCCGTTTTTAATGAATGCGCGATAATTGAGAGAGTGAGCGCGCACACGCAACTTTGTACGCGTGTGTATAGATATACACTGTTGCGCCTATATAATGCACTCGTGTGCAGTCCGTGTGAGCAAGCGAGATGGAAGAGTGTACGACTGTGGAGAAAGAGAGAGAGGGGGAGAGAGAGAGAGAGAGAGAGAGAGAGAGAGAGAGAGAGAGAGAGAGAGAGAGACAGGGAAAAAGAATGTGTCGGAAAAAAGCGAGAGGGATTTTCCCACGGCTGAGCATACAAGCGCGCGCGAAGCGAGATTCTCGTTTATTTTGTTTTCGAAACACACAAAATTGACTGGTTCCACAATCGTTGTCTTCCTTTTTCAATGCTTTACTCATGATTCGCACACACGCGTGTATTATCGCACCTTTTAACCACTCGCACACTTGATCCGTCTTCCATTCGGCAACATTAACATACGCCATCACTTGCCATGACCCATTCACTGTCTGAGGAATTTTCTCTTCCTCTCGGCTCGGCGCGACTGCTCTAGCGGCGGCGGCGGCGGCGGCGGCAGCCGAGCTGCTGTCTGCGGCGGTATAGTGGCTACGACGCGTTTTCTGCTTGTGCGTGTGCGCATGTGTTGGCGCATGCACTTGTCGGTGTGGTATATACAATGCAATGCAGCAGCAGCAGCAGCAGGCGATGAGACCGATTGGGCGGTGGATAATTGGCTCTAGCTGTTGCGCGTATAGATCTCGTCAGTCAGTGCTGCGAACACTGCGTGCGTCATCATCGTCTGCTAAATACTCGGCCGACAGGGTAGGTTGTGGTTAGCGTTTGTCGATAAAACTGGAAATCTTAGAACTTTTTATTCGCGAATTTTTGAAATTTTTGAATATATATAGTTTCGATTAGGTAGTTTTTGACCAGAGAATTGGATACCTACATTGGGAACTGATTATTTTCACTTCTCTTTTGAGTTCGAAAATGCACATTTTATGGACTTTAATTGGTCAATTACGAAACCTTGTTATTTTTAGTTAGTTATTTGCAAATATAAGTATTTATAACTTAGTTATTTGCAAATATAAAGTAATAACGAATGTATACTTTTGATGGAATTATGAGGTCATTTAAAAAACCATAAACATAGAAAGTATATTATTAAAATTGCACTATGATTATTAAAGTAATTTTTGTAAATAAATATTATTTTTCAAGTTAAAATATTATTTTAGCTTTCATATCTATATTTTTTAAATAATTTACATATAACTACATTTGTAATATTCGAAATATTTATAATTTATCATTTTTTATTAAAAGTTTTTCTTTTTATTTATGTATATATTAATTTATAAATATTATACATAAATATATACAAATTGAAATATTAATTTTGTAATATTTAAATTGCATCAACTTATTACAAATTTTTCTTGTTGTCCCAGTGGAAATTTGTAAATGTGTTAACAAGTAGTATTTTTCGACACTCTTCACTCGGGCGAAAAACGTCCATCCAAATTGGCATAAAATCAGCATAAAATTCTATTCTAACGGTGCGTTTGACAAATAAAAATATAGCATTGGATTATTTAAATTCAAAATGGTGGATCCAAAAGGACTTATCTGGGCTTTAAAATTGTTATTTCTGAATATGACGACGCAATATTGACATACCAATCCAATTCATGACGTGTATGCTTTCTTTTGCTTTATTGATTCGTACACGACTTACTAAATCTGAAATAGTACAAACTCGATCTCGGTCCAAAATTAGTGTGAAAAATTATGTACAGTGAACGTATCAAAAGCAATATTTAAAAAAAATTGATGCGATATTGATTTATTTTTATGAATATCTATCTAATCAATTTAGATATTACATAATTTATATGCAGATAATTTAGGCCCATTGTGTGGTGAGTTCGCTTCTAACAAAATTTGAACATATTGTGTAAAAAAAAGTAAAGAAAAATGATGAAGATTTTAAACATATTTAGTTACGGTAATAAAAATAAATTATGTTTCTCCTCTGCTATTGTTTGAGATAAATTTTTGTGTACGACTCAGTACATAAAAAAATTCAATGTTATAAGAACGCAGAGAGAAGAATCACGTGCACTTTTTACTGTGGAATTTCTTCATAAAGGGTAGCAAAATTTACACAACAGGTGGAAGAACACACCCCGAACTACAAACGTTTATGAAAAAATTCTCATAGATTCTTTTTTAAAGAGAAAAACTACAAAACTGTACTTGATGTTACATTTCTTTATTAAATATTTCTTTCTGTACCGAGAATTTCTTTTCTTACACTATCATATATTTTGTTAAATGCAAAAATCGGTAAGGTAAGACTTTTTTCGACTTGAGCACATACTCTTAATGATATCATACTGTACTTAATTATTAAGGACATAAACGTTTTCGCTGTTTGTCAAAGAGCGAAATAATGTTCTTCAATAACTGAAAGAGTAAATTTGTTTTTTATTTCAATGAAATTTTACTCTGTTTGGGTCTATTATTATCTTATTTTTAAACAGCTATTACTTTATATAGTCTTTATATGCAAAGATTCATTGACTTGGTTATAGAGTTCCATTTTCCACCATTTGAAAGTTTTTGTCTAAACTTTTGACTTCGGGACGAATTATGTTTCTCATTATATTCAGATTTGTAGAGCCTCTTTTGATAATATATGAAAGACGCGCGTACGTATCTGCATTTTTTTTTTATTTTTTAAAAAATATACTCAAAAGAAATATGAATATACCTCTTCTCATGAAACATTGTTTGATGCACCTATTTGGTTAGCTACAACTTTTATTTCAGAAGATTAGAATTTTTAAAAGGAATATTTATAACGCCAACCATTGTAAGTAAGATATGTATTTTAATTTTCGGTTATTGAAATTCAATAAATATAAAATTAAGTTAAAACTATTTAAATATTATTCCAATTATTATTGGAAGTAGTTTGGAATTGAATTGCTTTTTCTTTTTATGAAAAGAGATACTTAGTGGTTACGTAAAAGATGGTCTAAGTTTTCAATAATTCTATATGAAATTTGTTAGTGATACTCTTGTATCTACAATATCAATCACCAGAGCAGTTATATAAGGTCAAAGTAAAATAATGTTATAAATAGAAACGTTTCTTCAGAATCCATACGTCAGCTTTAGACATTTATAGAAACTTTACCGTAGAAACTCTGTTAACACAATGAAAATTGAATTGTATTGTACAATAATTATATACAATAGGTATAATGGATTGAAAAAAAGTTCGTCAATAGTTGACAAGAGTATAGCAATCTACGTAATCCTATTACTAATAGCAAGTGCAGGAAAAAAAACTGTTATTACGAATAAATGTGCACATGTAACGGCATTGCACGGGTTCGCTCTCAAACCGGTATAGTGCATTTTATTCACATGCAAAAGCGTGTAAATTTTCGCTATTCCTCCAAATTACAACATACCTAGTGTCGCGCTCGGGATCGACCCAATTGTTTGCGTCTTTCGCCCATTTGAATTGATTGAAAAGGCTCCGGCTTTTTTTCTAGCTAAAAGCTCAAATCCTATAAAGGATAGCTATCAATTATTTTTTTCTGGTCGACGCGCGACGCGTATAGCGAAAAGGGAAAAAAAACAGGGAATAAGCATGCTATGCAAACGAATGCACAGAATAAAGCTGGACAGCCGTGCCCGCGGTTGGTGCGAAAATAAAAGAAGGAAAATAGAGCGAGATATAAAAATATGTGAAATTTGTATAGGTATATATGAAATAGAGAAAATCTGTGGTGACTGCGGAGATTGTATATACAGTAGTCGTGTATTTTTTAAATGTATTGCACTTCTCTTCGAGCGAGCACTTTACAATGATATATATCTTAAATGTTTTGCTTCGTAGTGAAATTTAGCGCGGTGATTGGGATCTTGCATGACTTTTTTTATATCACATTTTTATGACAGTTTGGGAAATAAAATGGAGTCGTATTTTTTCTTTTTCAAAAATAGCAAAAATTAAAGACGATCTAATTAATTGAAATTCATGACGCAATATTATGGTTTATGGAAAAAAATACATACTTGAATCTCCATGATTTTTTTAAATGGTGTGTGAAAAAAGAAAAAAACACTTCTGAATTTTTTGTTCAGTAGCTATCGAAGTATGAAATAAAACTGTCGGCTTATATTTTTACTTGATAGGCTTCCTGGCAGTCACAGGGCTATGTAGGTATTGAATTTTTCAATGCTGTACTTGTAAGTACTCAAACTTGCGCCGATACGCATTGTAAACGACGTAATAGTAAGTATACTTCCATGCAGATCGCGAACAATGCAGATGTCAATAATAAAATGAAAAGACCGTAGCTTTTATCATATCAGCTCTTTAAACAATATAGTTTTCACAAATAGGTTAAAAACTTCAATTCATAATTCTTATTTAATTATTATTTTTATGTAAGCATGCAGAAAGTATGTAATTAGAATTCATTAATTTTGAATAATAGTTGTAGTCAAAAGCTGTAATAGACTTTTCGTCTTCGAGCTTTATTCTGCATGAAATGACACTGAATTTCCGCAAAATGTGAGCAAAGCAATAATAATATATTGAGACAAATTCTGGGTCAAATTCTCTTGGCACGGTCTAGTTTTCACTTTCACTAAATTAAAACCATATTGCTTGTGTATGAAAAGGAATTCTTCCATTTAAAAGCATCAATAAGTGAATTTAGTTTGTATATAGAATCAATTTACACGATAATAAATACAATCCATTTAAATTACCTAAGCATTGGAAATAATCGATGCAAAATAAGAACATAAATCCATGCTAATTCGAAGTGCGAAGATCTTGACGCTGGGCGTGTGGGGCGTGCACGGATTTCTCTTGCAGTTAGCGGAAAATAGATGGAGCTTTCACCGCAGGGCATCGATAGCATGTATAGTTGCGATTGATCTCACATCAAACGCAGGTGGTATTATAACGTACGGAAGCGTATAGCGCAAGTGTTCATGCTTATATTATTGGGCAGCTGTTCGTGCGTATGTATTGTTCGCGCTTTTAGTGGCATCGAAATATGTTGCGCTAATAGAGGCTTCAACATTTTAACGGTGGCTATATACGAATGCTTCGATTTAAAAAAAAAAAAACAACAGTGAATCGCGTCCGTCCCTCGATATTTTTGCTTTAGATTTTGGAACTGTTTTGAATGGCGAGTAATGTTCCGGCTGCATAAAAAACAGTTTAACGATTCGTGGCCTTTTTTTTAATGTATGCATTATAACCTTCTATGAAATGCTGAAGGATTAATTTATATTTGAATAAGAAAGAAAATTGTAGGGGAAAAATTCCTGTAATAGGTATGCGTTTGTGGTTCTGGGTAACTAGCAAGGGGAGTTCGAGGTTCTCGGAAACCGCTTTTGATGATACTTTGCATAGATATGTTTTCTTTGATAGCCTTTATTGCTTATAGAAAATGTTACAAAAAATAAATAAAAAATGTAGATATGAAGCTTTCATTTATATTTTAGAGCGAGTTATTAGTATTTTTCATTACAAAGTTATGAGCAATTGAAAATTGAATTAATTTAGAATGCATTTTTCAACTGTAATAAACGCTAAATTTTAAGGTCCAAAATTTAAATTAATTTTAGATCGCTCGTAATTTTTAAATGTAATGTGCTAATAACTCGTTCTACAAATGAAAGCTTCTCATGTTTACACTTTTGATTTGTACTTTGTGTCATTCTCTAAAATGTACAATGTACCTTGCTATAAAACTTTAAAGCCAACCATGATTAATTCTCATATATTTTGTGATAAAGTGGACCTTAATTCGGACCCTAGCTGGGCCCATTGGAATTAACATCAAAACACGTATCTCAGATTTTCAGCCAAAGAATGTCTGTAATGTTTTATTAAATTCGGTTTCCCGGACTTTTCGGGCTCCCCTTATTGGAAGTTATTCTTATGTCAGGTAATGGTTGTTAAATCCTTGTAAATATATGATATGAAGCATAAAAATTTTAGTGCAGCACCTAGACTTTTATGAAAAAGAAATTATGCAAGAATGTGATTCTTTTCTCAGCTCAATAATTGCTTCGAGTTTAGTGAAAATTTCCGCTAAATATTAAAAATATAAAGAAAATTAGGACACAAATTATGTAAATAATAAATAATAAACAACCAGTCATAAAATAATAGATACAAATAGATAAATCTGTATATCGACTGGGAACAAGAAATTGTTATATGGACCTGAGTCTATATTGCAATAACATTATTCAAAAGGAATTGTCTATAAATTAAGGTAAACGGCGTAATATTCAAATGCATTAATAATTCAATGATAATTAATTTATTTGACATTAAATTCTTTTGGGATATTGTGTCATAGTAGTCCATGATTCAATCTATTATAGATACGGGTACAAAATTCAAGTCCAAGTATGAGATCTCAGTGATTTTTTAAATTCATATCGAGATGGTGTGTGAAAACCATATAATATTTTAGGATTATATGTATGAATTATATGTATGAATTAACTTATCGCGGAATGAAATCTTTTATATTAGCTATATCGCATGCTTGAATGAAATTTATGATTAGAATCTCTGCAAAAGAATAAAATGCAAATGAAGATAACGAACGAAATAAAAGTAAATGCGCATTTTGGTGTGCGTAAAAAAAATAACTAAAAAAGTAAGACTATTTTGTATTAAAAATCTAAATATTATTTATTATTTGAAGCTGAGAAACTAATGTTGACAGCGTCGTGCTGTTTGTGAAGGTATATCAGTTAAAATAGCGTCTACCTAATCGAACGCACAACATAAGCCCCAAACTTTTTTCATCAATTCCTTCTGTAATCTAACCATTTCTTAATAAATTTATAAGCTATGCAATTGACTCTATTGTTCGTATTAATTTCACAAAATAGATGGAAAATGACAATCGATTTCAACGAACACATCAATTTGCAAATTAAACATAGATTGGCGACGTTTCGAGAGTTTATCTACTCTCCTCTTTAGCCTGAACTGAGTTAAATTATTCAAATATCGTATGTAACATCGATTATTAAAATTCTTTTAGTATTTTTTTAATTAACGATGTTACCTACGATATGTGACTAATTTAACTCAGTTCAGTCTAAAGAGGAGACTGCAAAAAAGTGCAATCGATGTTCAAATATTACGGGAAATTTTTTTTCATGATTCTAAAATATTTTTAAAATTTCTAAATTTTTTATATAATAGTTGAAAATTTCTAAATTTTTTCACTTTTTTTCGTGAAAAACACGTCACTTTTTTTTCAAGAGTGTTTTAGCAAAAAATAAATCTGACCATTCGAAAGAACAGGTCAAAATACACCGCATAAGATCTTTCCGAAATTTTTCAAAACCTTCTTTTTAGTTATAAAAGTGCCTACTAAGAAGTTGTCTGAAACATTGCTTATTAAATTTTGAGCTTTTGGGATATTGCCAAATATGGCCATTTTGAAGAGGTTAAAAATATTTTAGAATCATGAAAAAAGATTTCCCATAACACTAGCTAACCGCAGGTCTGCTTCTTGCATAACCTTTCGCGGTCCACGAGTCGGACTTTTCAAATGTAGGCTTGGTTTTATTTGCAATATTTATTGCGATTCGCAAAACATATTCTCCGAAGCCTAAGGAATCTCCGTATTCTCGACTTTTTACCTGTACGTATCTGAATTCTGTACTGTCGGACAGCAAATGTTACAAACTCAAAGAACGATTGCTCTCTTCGAGTCTGAGTTTTCGAATCTAGGCATCATTTTACCAAGAATATTCATTTTTTTTGTCGCATTATATTCTTTGATGCCGTACAATTTTCCGTCTTCTCTGTTTTTTCGGCAAAAGTATCTTTATTTTTTATTATTTGATCATAAAGTTAGTACTTAATTCTTTGGTTAGAGTGTCGATAAGGTAGATAGGCTAGATCAGCTGAGCTTACATAATGTTGCATAAGATGTAAGATATGTGCTAACGTATTTATGGTTATTATATCAATTACTTTACAGGCTTGTTAGAAAAAGAAAGTGCATTCAGCGCCATCTATGGGTCTTTTCTCTGTTGTGATAATGGCAGCTGCTTTTTACATTACATTACGCCGTTTATGAGTCTGAGTTTCCAAACGTCGAAGGCTTTATTTTATCTAGAATTGTTTTTTCTGTTATCATAATAGATTCTCTGAAGCATGAGGAATCTCCGTCTTCTCCGTTTTTTGCCCGTGTATATCTTACTTCTCTTATTTCGTAGAGGAAATGTCACAGAGTCAACGAACATTTGCGCTTTTCGAGTCCGAGTTTTCGAATTTAGGCTTCGTTTGACCAATAATATTAATTTTTTTTGTCGCAAAATATTCTTTGAAGCTGTAGAATTCTCCGTCTTCTCCGGTTTTTAGGTAGAAGTGTCTAGATTTTTTATTATACGTGTTTCAAGTACCGCCCGGCTCAGATTTGGGTTGTCGGTACAGTGGGAAATTTTTTTCCATATGGCATCCCCTTAAGGTAGTAGTCGACCGCAGCTCGGACATGCGCAGTAGGCTTCACACGGACACAGGAAGGTTTTGTGTATTGCACCTACACATACGCATTGGAGTCCCATGTGTAAATATGTTAAACAAATCTGACAATGTTGCGTATTGACAGAGTAACCTATAATAACATTTAGTAGAGTAACACGAAAAATATAAGATAGAAATGAATCAAATAAGAGAAGGAAACGGCAGATTTATAAAAAAAATATAAATTAGATAGAAAAAGAAGAAGTAGTGTAATTCTAGATAATTTAAGGAAAAGGCAAAAAGTATTGGAAGAAAATGAAAACACAGAAGAAAAATGTGATAAAAATAACGTTTGTAAAAATAAATAAAAATTTATTAATTTAAACTATCTTTTTATTTTCCCGT
The DNA here is from genome assembly GCA_900490015.1 of Megastigmus stigmatizans. Classification (NCBI taxonomy): domain Eukaryota; kingdom Metazoa; phylum Arthropoda; class Insecta; order Hymenoptera; family Megastigmidae; genus Megastigmus; species Megastigmus stigmatizans. Next base: position 30,068 of record UELV01164668.1, read on the forward strand.
ATTTTCCATATAAATTTCCTAAAAGTTGCATTCAGTAATTTTATAATTCCGATTGACTGTGTGAAGAAGAACGCGCGGCGTTGCCAGACATCGACCAGTCAACATGGCGTCTGTATTTAGACTAGACTTTATCAAAATTCCAATCTTTACATCACGATTATTCAATAACTGTACCGCTGAGCATACTCATTCGGAATTTAATCCTGTCGATGCAGATGACTCAGAGTTCATTTATGTAGGAATTGCTGAGCAACTTCAACGAACTGTTGATCCCATGTTGCATAGTAATAAAGTGTTAGATTTACAATTTAATGCAGATTGTCTAACACTGTTTCTCTCAAGTTCATTAGAGTTTTGGCCTTTATTAGGAAAAGTTTACAGTGGAACTTATACATACAATCCATTTGTAATTGCTGTTTACAGTAGAAAAGGCAAGCTAAAAAGTGTTAAAAAATATTTAGAAAATTTTGTGGAAGAACTCAATGAACTCTTAGTAAATGGACTCGATATTGGTGGCAATCATTTTCGAATAAATGTTATGTGTTTCATATGCGACAGTCCTGCTCGTGCATTTTTAAAAGGACACACAGGCTTTTATGCCTGTGAGCAGTTCTCTGTTCGTGGTCATATGATAAATCGTAGAACAGTATTCCCCGTAAATAATGAAAAAAGAAGAACTGATGCATCATTTAGAGCAAGAGAAAATCCTGAACATCATCATGACGAATCTCCTCTTCTGTCTATAGAACCTAAAACTGATAAGCTTAAAACATTTGTTTTGGATTTCATATCCTTAGGATGCTTAGGCGTTACAAAAAAATTGCTTGTGGTATATTGGATGCAAGATAAAAAAACAAAATTAAGTAGAGAAGATACTCAGAAGATTTCACTAAGGTTCATGAATCTTTCTTCGTGTTTAACTACTGAATTCAAAAGAACCATCCGTTCTCTTGGTGAGATAGGGAAATGGAAGGCCATTGAATATCGGTTTTTCTTGTTGTATGCTGGGATGGTTGTATTGAAAGACACCTTACCAGAAAATCTTTACAAACATTTTTTATTTTATCTATTTCTTCACGTATATTATCTTGTAAGAGTACTTGTACAAAATTGGCTGATTTCGCACAAATATATTTAGAGCGCTTTGCATTGTTAGCATAAGATTTATATGGAGAAGAATCTCTTGTTCTAAATGTGCATAGCTTCATACATATTGCAGATGATGTGAAAAATATGAACTGTTGTTTAAGTGATATAACCCAGGGCCGGATCAAGCATTTACGGGGCCCAGGCCTATTTTAAAGTGAGGGCCCATGTAAAGGATGAGAAAATCCAAAAAGTTTGAACATACAATGAGAATATTAAAATATTTAAAAACATGCTTTTATATATATTAACACTTAATAGATTTTATTCATAATAAATACAAAATAAAAAATCTTTTTAATTAAAATTTTTTTTTGCCATGATCTACATACCTCTGCGCTACGCCTGGGCTTATGTTTATACAAATATTATAAAATATATTAACATTTACAGTATTTTATAC
>UELV01164671.1:0-14264 GCA_900490015.1 Megastigmus stigmatizans
CCTGAGTGCTTTTACTATTTTCGAAAAGACTACAATAAAAAATTTTCAGAACTATAATAAAGCTTGATGAAAATTTCGAGATTCAATATTTAGGGAGGACATTACAATAATATTAGGGAGGACTATGAAATGGCAAGTATACTTCGAATTATAACATTTTAGGATATTTTCAAAATAATTGTCAAATAAACCGTGATTCAAGATATACATACATAAATATAACATTTGAGATTTTTCTTCAAGATATACATACATAAATATAAAATTTGATTTTTAAAATTTTCAAAAAATTTAAATAACAAATTTTTCAAAATGTCACCAAAAAAATCTGAAAAAATTCCAGTGACTTATATCATGTTTCTGAATTTTTTTTAATACAAACAATATGAAAACAAACTGGATGAAAATTTAGTGAAAATTGACGACATTTGGGCCTTAATGGGTTAATCATTTTATTGTTTTCGTAGTAAACAATATAAGCAGCTAGAGCAGCAATGTCAAGAATATTGAAACCGAAGGCAAGCGGCCACCTGCATGTTCGCCGTTGAGTCGTGTACCTTGAGCACATTTGGTCCATTCTGTCAACTCCTGCTTTAGTTTTGTTGTAAAACATTATCATTTCCGGTTTCTGATGAAGTTTTTCGGCAATGCTTGCATCGTCATGCATCGTTCTGAGTAAAACTACGGCTTTATTTTTTTGGTACATAAGAACAAATTGTAACTTTCTCATGAAATCCAAATAGCGTTGACAGAATCGGTCTTGATTTTGACGGCTTCATTTCTTGCAGAATGTAAGCTTTGTTTTTCTTCAAAGTACCGACAAGCGTGAGGTTCCACGTAAGCAGAAGTTTTGCCAATGGTAACGTAGTGAAAAATCGATCCATGATAATATTCCGACCTGTTCCTTTGTAAGCAATTGCCAGTTCCTTCACAACTCTCTCACCTTGATTGACTTCTCGAGTATTGCCAACTTTTCCGGTGTAGATCATTCCTTTGAGGGGGTAACCATTTTCCGTATCATAAATCCACCATACTTTGATTCCATACTTGGCAGGTTTTGAAGGCATATACTGTGTAAACTTTGTTCTTCCTTGAAAAGGATATAAAGTTGCTAAATTGGCGTTCAACATATTCCAGATATCAGAGATCGGGGCAGCTTTATCATTGGCTGCTCTAATACAACGTGTAGTTTGATCGTCAAAGCTAATAAATTGCATAATAGCTTGGAACCGTGATTTACCCATTGTGGCGCGGTACAAAGGAAAAGATGCTTTTTTCCACATTTCTGTTACATGGTCAGTGTTGGAATTCTGAGCGCCAGCACAAATCAAAATAGCAAACACAGAGTACATTTCTCTCGGAGACACATCTTTCCAACCTCGAGGGTCATTTTCTGGATATTTGCTATTGTAATCTTCGTATACTGCATGCGCCTTTCTGTTAGTACAGCAAACAATTATATCCACCATTTCCAAAGTGAGAAAGTTTTTGAAAGTTCCGGAAATCGATAACATGTTCGTTCTCCTATGTGGCCCAGCTCTTTGCCTAATGATATTTCTAGATGGTGTTTGATGAGAGCCTTGTACACTTTTATGCCATACGGTTTTATCTTTAGCTACAAACGGTGAACTGTTGCTTCCTAATATATCAAATTTTATAAATAAATATGCATATAATATACAAGTCTATGTATAGCTGAAATAAAAAAATTCTTACGTTGCATTGCTGCAGTAACTTCTTGTTGGTCCTCTCTCTCAGATTCGATGTTATCACCACTCTCATCTTCTTCTTCTCCATCATAATTACTACCTTGCTCACTTTCATTCTCTTCCAATTCTAACTCGTCACTCTCTACTTCGTTGTCGGAGATTTCGAGACGGGGATCATCCGTAGGAAGCCAGCTTTCGTCCTCGCTGTCTGACGAAGCCAAACTCTCGTTATCTTTGCCTCCTAATAATGATGCTAAATATTCTTTCTTTTGAGCATCATTTAATCTGAACAATAAATAAATTCATATAATATAAAAAATTCTACTCAAATCAATACTTCAATCAATTTTTTTATACAAAAATTATGTTTGTTTTACATACCTCGCAAATTGTGCTCTTGATAACTCTTCCATCGTTTTATCAATAAAATATAATATTTAATATATAAAAATAAACTAATATTAACTAATGTTCACTAAAAACACTGATATTACTAAAGATTTTCAAGCTGTATTCGCAATTCGAGAAACTTTGAAGAGACTGCGTTACACTGAATATGCGTCGTTTCACTGCACGTGTTGTTGCTTCGAATAACTGCCAAAGACTGTGGCAGTTGAGCTCAAGCCGCTCAAGGGCAAACATTCATACTCCGTTTCAAAGGTTTCTACAATACTCGTCAGGTCAAAGAACTACCCTATCCCCTCTTTTTGAGTATCTTTTCAGTTGTACGCATCTGGTCTAGAGAAAAACAAGAGGAACACGGTGCAGCTGCCTGCGTTTAATACCTGACTAAGGATTTATAAGGGCCATCATATATTAAAATATTACCATATTTCTTTTAAAATATCTTCTCAAACCATCAATAAATCAATATCAATATAATTTATGTATTAGTTTTCAGGTGTAGCGAAGTTTTACCTCCAAAATCGTACATGGGTACCCGGGTACCCGGCTGGTCGTTAGTGTAGAATTTTTTGGGTGGTAACACAAGGGTTAAGCGTTATTTTCCCCATGTGACCATCGAAAACGATTCGACACTGCAATATGCAGAGCCTTTGACTGTGATTTTACGCTGCAAGTGCCTGTGATTTTTATATTTCAACCAAATGTGTTCCTATAATAGAATTTCTTTACCTGACAACAGCGCCACTCGGTGAAGTGAGTGTTACATGCAACTGTGGCTACCACCTATAAATATATTCCAACTATTTCGAATAACTGTCCTTGTGCTTTATTAATTGTGATTGCAAAACCTAATCTAATTGAAAATTGCCTTCTTGACAGATTAAATGGTATATCCTCTTTTGAAGAAGTAAAATTGATTCGAGGTATCATGACATTTTGTCCAATGTTATCCCTGTAATTATTTCTGCTAAAATCATAAATTGATGCATATATATAGGGGAGAGTGGGGAGTTATGGGCCATGCTTTGTTTTCAAGGCATAACTACTCTGAACATCGATAAATTGTCAACGTATGAACTGGTATTTGTAGTAAACTTCTAAATACATCAACTGGAGATCACAATTAATAAAATTCGTTAATGTACGAGAAATATTTAGGATGGCGTAAATCTTATAAAAATCGATATTTGTGATTTTGGTGGGGAGTTGTGAGCCATGACGAAAAATAAAAGAAAATACTAGACATTTAAAATCCACCCAATTACAGTCTAAGAGAAGACCCAGGCCGCTACACTTAAATCTTCAAGCAGATAATCCATCTAAGGGTAGCATCGCTCTAAAGCCGAGTAGAGCCTCTAAAGCCATACCAGCCATGCCCGGGCACGCTGCAGCTGAAACCTATTGTCAGTACAATGAGCTGGTCACCTACGGAGTCTAGTGCTTGAGGACATCCTCCTAGGGTCCGTAATCAAAACAATATCCTAGGGAATCCTGTCAGTCACTGTCTGGCTGCCTGCTCTCCCCAATCTGCAAAAAGTTGACAACAAAGTACAGTCGTGCTTGGGTCAAGAGTCGTTCAACATAACACACACCAGAGGTAGGGTTACTTATCTGACACTCTGGAATATCGGTGTTACTCTGTACGTTCCTTCGTATTTTATTACTATTAGTAAATAGTCTAAGCATACCTAACCTTTACACCGTAGTTTAAATCTTCATGCTAACGCATAAGAGAACCACGCACACTGTGTATATAGTTTGAACAACTGCTCACACTAGTTGGGAAATCATTAGGGTATTCCTACAACTAACATCCAATCATTCTTATCGCATGGGAACCCACGTTCAAAATCTAGATCCAAGCATGTAGCTTACAAACTATAAAATTGAATAAGCTCTATCACTTAAATAGAACTTTTATTTCTCAATTTAAACATATATTCCCAAAGCCCGTCTCGGGTAAGTAACCGAGGACGGGTCCGTAGGGATGGGAACTCTATTTTACCAAAATGAAGTACAAGTCGCGTGCTCGAATGCGGGCGTGACACTCTAATGCAGAGTTCCACGCTCATGTACGTTCAAGGGCGATGATTGTTGTGCGGCTTGTCTAGATTTAGGTTTTGTAAATTTTAAATCCCCCTTTTATTTTATAACAAATTAAATAAACCTAAAATATCTTTGGGGTCAAGGCAGTCCCTAGCATATATCGAGAATAAACTTTCAAATTAATAGTTGGGTTATATTGACGACATAATAATTTTTGCAGAAGCCTCAGACGATCTCGTCCTTTTATTTGGAGAGTTTGTGCGCGAATTAATAAAATGTTATTTTTATAAACAACAGGTGACTTATTTGGGATACACGTTGTCAGAGGACGGTTTCGAACCCGATTCTAAAAAGATCAACAGGGTTAAAGGCTTTCTACAGACAAAAACATCAAACAGATCCTCGGTTTATGCGGCTATTACCGACGTTCTGTTCCAAATTTCTTAACTATTGCAAAATCGATGACCGGTCTCTTGAAAAAAGACATAAAGTTCCAGTGGACCGAAAACAACGATAAAGCATTCGAGAGTCTCAAAGCGAAATTAATATCCGAACCAATACTCAAACACCCGAACTTTAATGAACCATTTTTTGTAACCACGGACGCGTCAGGCTAGGCCATAGAAGGTGTCTTATCCAAAAGGTTTGACGGTGTAGATCTTTCCGTGGCCTTTGCCAACAGACTTTTAAATGATACAGAAACAAGTTATAGTACGATTGAAAAGGAGCTTCTTGCAATGCTTTTTTGTGCGTCGCAGTTCAAGTACTGTCTCATCGCGAGACATTTTGCGTTTGTTACCGACCATAAGCCACTGGTTTGGCTCCATAGCATAAAGGACAGCTAGTCGATTGAAGAAGTGATATTTCAAGTTAAAGAAGACTTGTACGACTTCGAGATTAAGTATATTCCCGGTAAAATCAATTTCATGGCGGACGCTCTATTGCGGAATCCACTGGAAGAAATCTGCATTATTAAGAAAAGGAGTAACAGATCGACGGAATCAAACGATAAGTGCACTCTGGCGTATGTTAGAAGTCGAAACGATAACCATGATAATAATGACCAACGTGATGTAACAATCGACAGAAGCGACGAAACTGCATCATACCAATCCGCCGAAGTATCAAAAATCCCGTCGCGGTTATCTTGTAAAATTGTGCCCATTGGTCGCAAATATTGGTTCTAAACTTCATTTTCAGGTACTAGAATCTACTTTCCAAAGTTTAAGCAAAATCGCTTTCCCGGAGATCGTGATTCCCCTTGTTAGTGAAGAGAGGGCATTTTAAATATGAGAAAGAAACACTTCACGAGTTTGTTCCAGTGGCAGACACCAGAGATCCAAATGGAGCTTGCGCAGGTGCCATAGTTTTACATAATCATGTAGAATATACAAACGTAGTAGTAGCCGCGAGTTTAGAAATAAAGTTTTTTGCGTGTAGCGCGAGAGCGAACTTCGTCAAATATAATACGCAATTCGATTCTGGACTAGAATGTGACTATAAGAAAGGACACTGCACGGAATGAATTTAACTATTTTTGGAACATCGATCTGAGGTGACCGTGCCAATTCGATGAGTACGTTGTTTTATTTTAGGGCAACGGAGTCAAGATGACTGACGCAACATCGAATTCACCCACTATCTATTTTGGAAAAGACTAGGGAAGAATCAAATTCGCTGTGGCAAAAACAGGAAAAGAACTTATTTGTGGATACCCGCGAATAAGGACGGAGCAGCAGAGGCTCTATATTTTGGACACTGACCACAAGAGCTCTTTTGCTACAAGAACCAATTTTGACACGGCAGATATTTTCTATCTGTTTATTTCAATATGATATTTCTTACCTTAAGTCAGTCCCTGAACCGGGAGTCCAAGGGACTATACCGCGATATAATTTTACATCGATGTCTAATTCAACGACAAAATATTTAAAACTCATTATTTCTTGTTTACAGCGATCTAGACATTTACGCAATACAGTTCATAAAAGGGAGAGGCCATACGGCTGTAGCAGCAGTCGAGGTGGCACCCATCATACATTGTCGAGCAAGGAGATGTAAACCAAAGAGAACGGAACTCTGTTATGTAGAGTTATCGGTAACTTGCGACGATGAGGATTTCTTTATCAAACCACGAACGAGAATACTGCTGAAGCTGGGAGCATCAAAGCAGTGAAACACGATTCTGCCATTGCTATTCAGAGCACAGCAAAAATTATCTGTATTCCAGAAGCCAATGTGGAAACAGATGAACACCAAAGACAGCATTGAAAACGGTATTTACAGTCAATCAGACTTAGAAAGACTTCACCATCAAGCGAATTACCCGCACGAGAAGACCGCTATGCTCGACGAAAACGTCAGGAGAATAAATACAAATGGCGAAAGTACCGCCAATTTCAAGAACATTTTACCTAAGCACGAGATGTCCAACATTTCTAAGGCATATATAGCTGAATAGTGATGTGGTTGCCAAAAGTTTCTCCGCAGGCATACTAATGATATTTATAATTATTCAAATTGTTCGCAAAGAACAGTGCCAACCAGCAGGTCGCTATCAGATCTGGAACTCTCACTTTTTGGTAGCCAAAGTCCTCCATCATAAGATTACGGACTTTGGACCATGGAAGGGGGTGTGACCAAGATCGAAGATCGAAGAATGAAATAAAATTTTCAATTTATTGATTCAAATTTCGATAACCCAATACATTTATCAATATATATTGTACTACTTTATTATTATTATTATTATTGTATTATTCTTATCCTTTATTATTATGCAATTACTATGTTTTGTATCGATATAATCATGTACGCATGCGGCGATATGACAAAATTCATAGAAATTAGGTATTTGTAAATAATTGTAAATAACATCCTAATACCCCATATACCAATCTTTAAACGCAATTATCTCCGGGAGGATTTTCTTTCGCAACTTTGAAGATCAAAGAATTCGGAAGAATTATTTGCATCTATCTATGGAGGAAGGACGTTAAGAAAATTCCAGGCGGTCCAGTCTACGAAGTCCACGAGGACCACGGGGCAGAGGTCCAACTCAAACTATTAAAATACATCAGTAGAAATCAGTAAGAATCAAAGTATTTCGGTGATATACTTCAAGCAAATATAAAATCAAATTTAACGGAAGCATCCCACATAAACTACGGTCCCGCGTAAACCCCTTCTTGGAGTGGCCGAGACGTAACAAAGGCAGGTATCGAATTCTGTTTAAAAAATGGATGGTGCTTAGCAGGGATAATAATTTTTCAAGAATATTTTGAAAAGAGAGGTCTAGCTGTTATTATTTAAAAAAATAAAGCTGTATAAATACAGGTGAAATACCCTTCTTTAACGGATACTATACTCACGAATAGAAAAATTAATGTTAAATTTACGTTAAATGTGCTACATTCTCCTGAAGAAGAACATTATGACACGATGACTAGTTTCACAATAGCTATCGCTTTGCGTAAAAACTTTTGTCGTTCATGCAACAAGCGTTTTTATGTTTATGATTATATGAGGGCTTAAAAAATGCAGTATGTACCGGAAAATTATATCGACAGAATATTCAGATCATAAGTGCAGGGTTCATTGTTGTTCAACATGTACATTTGAAGCTGATCCACAACTACGATTAGTTGTAATCGACGATCTCATGCGTGGATCGTCAAACAACATAGTGGCCGATTTATTTACGAAAGGTAGCCATCTCGAAAATATAAGTATTATTTTTATTAAACAAAATTTATTTTATCACGGATCTAAAGAATGGGATATCGCGCTTAATTCAAATTATATTACTATTTTTAAAAATCCGTACGGTCGCGCATAAAATAACATATGGCCCGACAGTTTTATCCTGAAAATTCAAAGTTTTTATAAGAGACTTATCAGGATACTACGACCGCTGCACATAGTTATTTATTAGTTGATTTAAAGTAAAATAGAAATAATATACTTATGTGATGGTATTACTGCGGATCTGCACGTAGCACGACTTTCGGCGTCCAAATAAAAATGTTGGATTTCTCAGAAAGATAAAATAACACAACACGAGTTTTAATGAATGAACCTTTGTCAAATATTTTATTAATCATTTTTTAAAGCGCCTGTATAATAACGGTCGGCACACGTCTATACTCTACGAAGGTCCGGAAAGCAGTGGCAGTGGCGCTTGAGCGTAATAAAAAATCGATAACATCTATCTCGCTCATTTTGCCGATGTTTTGGTTTGTGGCAGATGATTTCTGTCTTCTTGTAGCTTTTCAATCTTTCTAGCTCTAGCTGTCTTATTATTCATCCTCCTCATCGTCAGGTTTATCTGTAAACAAAACGAATGTTAGTCTATGTGCAAATTAATGACTTGCAGAGTAAGTTTTTATTTGTGCAGCATTCTATTATTAGTATGAACGGCTGCTTTGACTGCTAAGTCCCACATGTTAACTGTATATTCTATATCAATGTCATTTTTTGCATAGTTTTCGTCCACAGCTGAGCTAATTTTTCTGTTATTTAATGAATTTACTACGTCTGATCGGTTAACTCTCATGTTAGTTAGCGTCTTTTCATTTTCAACTGCCGTGGTTTGTATCGAACTATGTTCAACTTTACTTGCCTCCTGTTCAGCATTTCTCTGTATGTCAAATTCCCCTCAGATATTCGGATTTGAGTCTAATGTCTTTTCATTCGTTTGTCTAGATTGACTTCGCGTATTGTAAACATGATTTGAATTTACCTCTCCTTATAAAGCTGAAGTTTTGGATCTTTTTAATTCATTTAATCTGTTCTTCGAAATTTAAATCTTAATTTTCCAAAATGGTTTTCATATATTCCCTTTAATAGACTTCTCTATTGCATTGGATAATAAATATCTATAATTTTATCGTTCAAGTAAATTTCCAAGCCCTGATCTACGATCTGTCTTAGAGATAATTATTCTCAGTCAAGTTTTTCGAATACAAAACATTTTTCAATAGGAATTCGCTTCCGACGTCTGTCGCAACTTTAATCATTCCCGACCCTGTAGTCTTCAAACTTCCATTCTTATTAGCATATTTTATTTTCCCAGTTCTAGTCTTATCTGATTCTTTCAATATTAATTTGGATTTGCTCAGGTGCTCACTAGCACCTAAATTAGCTATGAATTTAACTAACGATTTATCGCTCCTATTGCTATCTATCGTTACATACTTATTTTCTGCCAAAGGAGACATACCTCCGTAGTCTGCGGCGATGACCATCAGGGATGAGGGAACTCTCTGGTCCGTCTCCCTCTTCTCATCACCATGTCCACCTGCTATGTTGGCACTTCGATCCATCTCGAGATCCTCGGCTACCTCGTCGGAATATCCGACGTCCTTGGCCGCGCGCTTAACCAAAACCTTTAGTCATCGGCAGGGTCTTGTCGCGCCTCTCTCTGTCCTCTTATTTCGGACGATTCGCCTCGAAAACATATCCAGAGTCGCTTGCTCTCTTACGGAAGCATTCTGCTGCCATGTGGTTTTCCAGGGTATTACACCTATAGCAGAGAGGAGCCTTCTATGCCACAGGAGTAGCACTTGGCCCCGCTCGTTTCTGTCCATTTCTATTTACGCTTTTACTCCTGAACCCTCTCTTTGGCGGTTTAAAGTTCGTCTTAGGAAATAGGGCAGCTTTGGCTTGCTCTCGACGTGTCTGAGTAGATTTGACCTGTAAAATATAATTTTTTAATTGGAGAAAAGACATTTCTTTCCCAATTGATTCTCTTTATTCGTAGTCAACTACAATTATGTCAGGCATTGATTTTGTCACAGCCTGCAGGAAAGTATTTCGTTTTCTCTTTTCAGTTAATTTTCCAGCATTTGGAATGCTCGCAAATACTCTAATCTTTTTATTGAATTTATCACAATAGTCGATTATATTTTCCTTTTGAAGACGTTATTTAAAATTTGTATGTTAAAGAGAAGAAGAATAGGCTCTACGGCATCGGTTAGAGCGGATAATACTCAGTGAAAAATCAGTTTGTAACTTATCGATTCGATCAATTATCATTGAGAAATCATCGATTGAAAATTAGCCGAGCGGGCCAATCAAGAGAGAGCTACAGCAGAGATACTCGGCGGGCCGCCTCACTCCGCCTACCTAGCGCTTCACCTCCTCCTGAAGCTCTCTCCTGATTGACCCGCTTGGCTAATTTTCAATCGATGATTACTCAATGAATATTTATCCGATGCCGTAGAGCCTATTCTTCTACTCTTTAACACCCGATATAGATCTCGCTTCTCCGATATGCTCGACGTTCTGGCCTCTAATCGTTTAGACTCTTATAATTTTTCAAGAATTTCGTTCTGTTCTTTTAAATCTACGATCTTTGAATAATATATCATATCTGGGGAATTTCGGCTTTAGAGAATTTGGTCGAATCTGACTAGAGCTAATGGATTTAGGACAAAGTATGTTGCTCCTACGTTTGGCCTGGCCGGATAAAGCTCCCTCCTCTGGTGTTCTCGCTAGTTGGAGATTTTGCATCTCTCTCGCTCTCTCTCCCTCCCTCCCAGAGTGTTGTAGTGAAGTCCCTGCCAGTGTTGGGGAATTATATAGTTCATTTATTCAACTCCTCCTTTGCTCAGGGAGTCTTCCCGAGTACCTGGAAACAAGCACAGCTAGTGGCGTTAAAAAAGATTTCAACTCCATCCTCGGTTTCAGACTTTCGTCCTATCGCAGTGCTGTGTTTCTTTTCCAAGGTTCTTGAAAAGATTACACACTCCCAAATTACCAGCTATCTCTCCGGGGCGGGCATTCTCGATCCTTTTCAGGCAAGGTTCAAACATCATCACAGTACTCGGACAGCCCTGCTTAAAATAACTGACGACATACGTATAGGCATTGATAGAAGGATGATAACCTTGCTGTTGCTCTTTGACTTCAGTAAGGCGTTTGGCACCATCTCTCCTTCGAGACTGTTAAGCAAATTGCGTGATCTCAGGTTCTCGAGGTCCGCACTCCTGTGGATTAAATCGTATTTACAAGGCCGCATACAGCGCGTTTTATCTAAGGATGGTTGTTCCTCGTGGGTTGAGACCAATTTGGGTGTGCCACAGGGGTCGGTCCTCGAGTCTTTGCTCTTCAGTCTCTGTATCAATGACCTTAAAGACCTTTTTGACCGTGGGGCGGTCAAGCACATACTATATACCGATGAGCTCCAGATTTATCTGCAAGTCCCTGCGGATAAACTTCTGGAGGGCATAGCTCGCCTGTCTGATGCGGCGTGGCTGGTGTCGTCGTGGGTGGGGCGCTCGTCTCTTCGACTCAATACTGGCAAGACCAAAGCTATAATGTTTGGTTCGAGAAAATATGTTAATGATTTAAAGGAAAAGGGATTGCCATGTGTTGACTTGGGGGGAGGGGCGCTTGTGCCTTTTTCCGACGCAGTCGTGAGTCTCGGTGTTACGTTAGATAGTAAATTAATATGGAAACCGCAGGTCGATTGTTTAACTAAAAAAGTAAATAAAGCCCTTTACAGCCTGCGGTTTATAAGGGCATGTACCACCGAGACTTTACGTAGAAGATTGGTTGAAGCCTTAGTCGTACCCCATGTAGACTATTGCGCGACGAGCACATCACCCCCTATAGAAAGCAACTGGGCTGGTTGCGTGCTAATTCTCGAAGGAATTATTTTGCTGCAATTATTATGTATAAAATCCTTTGATTACATGAACCTCAATATTTGGCAGGTTTTTTCAGCAGGCATCAGCCTAGGAGCACTAGCAGGGGTGTTGCACAGGAACTTTCAATACCAGGGGTGCTCACGAAGGCAGGAATGAGATCTTTCCAAGTTCAATGTGCGCGCTTTTGGAACTCTCTCTCGGACTCTGCGCAACTTACCATCTTTGCGCGGATATAGGACGGCGATCTATATACACCTGCTTGATTTTGATTCTTAACCCTGCCGCGGGCTGCACCTGTGACTCGTTATGCGTTTGATTTTGGTGACTTATACTACACACTTGGGTCAGAACTGCAAATTTTCTGTGTGTTAATTTATTATGTTCTGTCCCATATAGTTATGTTTTAGAAAGAGTGAGTGTATTTATTGGCGTGAGTGAGTGTGTGGTAGAGTGAATGCATGTGTGATTGTTTTGTAAAGATTCTTTTATTTTTTTAACAATAAGACTGATAGATTTCGATTGTTCCTTTTTGTTAAATTTAGTTAAGTTAGATTTCTGCATGCCTAACGTAAAAATTTGTGTACGTCATACCGATAGATATGAAGAAATACTTACGCTCCACTGTAGCGAATGGGGATTCATTAAGATGATAGAAAAATTCAATAAAATAAAATATTTTTCTGATTTAATAAATGCATTCTTGTACTTACTTGTCTTAATTATTTTGAGGAAAATATATGTATTTTTATTTTATTCAAATAATTCATTTTACGTTTTTTGATACGATTTTGGCTCTGAAAAATGCCGATGCTCAAGCACCAGTCCCGCTCGCCGAACGAGGTTCTCTACGGATCGGCGTACCATGGCCTCGTTCTCGCGAAGCTCTTGAAAATCTGCCACGATTCTTCGGTAGCACTGTGCCTCGTCATCGACTAGTGTGTTGCAGACCATCTCCTTGACGCATCTCCACAAGAAATAATCTAGGGGCGTTAGATCTGGAGATCTGGCCGGCCACTCTATTGGACCATTCCGCCCAATCCAACAATGAGGATATCTCTAGTCCAGGTAATCCCGTACGATCCTGGCAAAGTGAGGTGGTGCTCCGTCATATTGGTACATCATATTCTGGAGGTTATTTAACGGAAGATTTTCCAACAGGCGTGGTAGATTTTCCATTAAAAACTCTAGGTATGCTGCACCATTTAGACGTGGTGGCAAAAAGACTGTTCCAATCTGCAAAACAATTTAGAATTTAAATTAATTCTTTAAATTGTAACGGGGCTGTTATTGCTGTGTGTAGTGCCGATGTACTGCACACTGCTACCTTTTTCACGTTGCAGCGGGAAAGTCAACTTGATTTTTCCTGCTGATCAGGTTCAAATAGCTGTCGCATACAAACGCGAGATACATAGCTCATAGAACACGGATAATTCCTCGTGAGCTCTATGCAATGCTCACAAGGCCAGCTTGTTTAGAAACGCTTTTCTACTGTGCCTGCCGAGGCGGCGGCAATCGCAGGAAAATAGGGAAATATATGCTAAAGCTTTAATAAAAGAATGACGATGTGCTTCTAGTTAAATACGTATATTCTATGTTTATGCTTCAAATGCAATAATTCATTTGAAACTAAGAATTCATTTAAAAAAGTTATGAGTGAACAATAAAATTATTAAAATTATCTGCAAAAGTAGATATGTTTACACATTAAAATTGGTTAATTAGTTCAGTTGCAAAAAATAAAAATTGACAAAGAACTGTACTTTTTTATTTATTAATAATTTTTGTAAAATTCATTTGATGGGCTTGAAACTTTGGGAATATATATGTTTTCATGATTTGTTACTTGATTAAAGAATGGGAACGATTTAATTAATTTCATAGATCAAAAAAGGCAATAATTTTACGCAAATTCTATACTTGAAAACTATAGCTGTACAAAATTACAGAGCTGTACTGGATCATTTTATTTTCATTAAAAATCAACATGTTTAACGTCCACGTTTCCCGCCACGGGAGGAATGACTTCTGGTTGCAAAATGCAGTCCAGTTAAATTTGGACGCTGCAGAAATTAATTCTTCAGTAAGTACTCTTGTATACTATTATAATAATTTTTTATATAACTATTAGGTGTACAACTTTGCTTCCGCCGTTTTTCGATAGATGGCTGCAGCGGTAAGTGCCGGTTGAAATAGGCAGGTCAAAAATTTCATACAGTAAGCTTGGACATCTGTCAACATAACGATAGCAGCACATAAGTGAATTTGTGTTTGCATCAAAAGTGTATTCTCGATCGAAGATGTCAGTTTTCTAGCCAAATTCTCGTCATTTGCGGGAAGTGTTGATTTTCTGCTTTCATTTGAAGAAAACTGCGGCTGAGGCTCATCGAATGCTCTCAAGTGCTTACGGTGACGCTGCTCTTAGTGAAAGAACGTGTCGTGAGTGGTTTCAACG
>UELV01164678.1:0-14346 GCA_900490015.1 Megastigmus stigmatizans
ACATAATTGGGGGGTAATTACCCCCAAAAAATTTTTGGTTAATACCACGAAATAGATTGGCTATATTTTTTAATGCTCTTATAAGTGGTATCAATTTAAAGGCAACAGAAAATTTATTGTAATTTTTATAGCCGACAATTAATTAAAAAAAATTTAATTTTTCTTTACAAAAAATAGAGGTTGCTACCCTTAGAACTTAAAGTGGTGTAGTTTTATAGCCTCATTTATTCTCTAATTTTTAGCGTCGGTTTCATTCAGATATCTTTACTTTTTTCTGAGATATTTGAAAAAAACTGATTTTTGGGGTGAACTTTAGGGGTGCTTTTCACCCCTTTAAAACGCTTATCCGCAGAAAAATATTTTTGTATTTGCATATATTTTTGTGCTCTAAAGTTTCATTCAAATCGGAGGCGGAAGTTACACTTCGATACCCTTCCTTGTCAGTATAACTAGTTTTTTTTGTACAGTAAGTTCGACGTCAGTGACGCGTTTCACTTGCGTATCTACAATTTCATTCCCTTGTACTTTACAGTGTGATGGAATCCAGATAAATTTGACAGAACCTTTTACTTTTGTATTTTTTAGAATTCTTAGTATTTCTCTTCGATCTTAAATATAATTGGGTTGGTTTTAATGCTATTGCTGGCAGATTTTAATTTTTTAGAACATCAAGTGAGTCCGGGAGTATGAAATTGCTTGAGTTTAAAATATTGACGGCAATGTCTAAGACATCAAGGATGGCAATTTTTTTAACCTTTTGGTTTTGGTCGCATTGAGTAAATGGCAAATGATTTCTGCTCCGACTACAGATCTATTTGACTTTTTACTTCTGTCTGTACAGATTATAATATAGAATGCTCTATATTCAGTTACTTATTTAGTATGCTTTCAGGATCTTTATCTTCCTTGACTTTTTTCCTAGACTTTTATCTATTGGAATAGAAGCTATAATTACTTTTTAATCGAATTGACAGACATTATATTTATTTGAATTGAAAATTGACCAATAAATGGTAAATAATTCTTCAATGTAGATTTCGTGTACACGCTTTGTTTTCTTTTTAAGTTCAATTTCCTCTGGAGGTCTTTTCGTGTTGTACAGTAAGCAGAGTTAGCATAATCTATTATGGGACATATGTAGCTTTTATAGAGTGTAAGAAGTGTGTTCGGTTTCGTACGCACCATATTCAATTCCTGCTGATATCTTTTTTGTACTTGATTTAGCCGAGGAATAAATGTGATCGAATAAAATGACTAAAAACTTTGTAGTTGGGCTTGATTCTATAATAATAATACGTTGGTTTATTTCGTTAGTGGTTTGACTTAACTGTCTGTTTTCATTATTAAAATACATTGAGATAGATTTGTGAGTCACGTGTCCGAGTTCTATTTTACAAAGATTTTTTTCGATGATGCGTTTTTGCATAAGAATTTTTGTTAGTAGAATAAAGACTCATGTCGTCAGCAAATTATGAGACAGAGACACGAGGTGAAAGGTTTTAATAATGTCGGAAACGTATATTATGTACAACAAGGGACTCAATACTCCTCCATAGGGGACCCTTAAATGTGCATCTATAACAATTTATTTCGTTTGCGTATAATATTGTCTTTTATATGTGATGAACTCTATGAACTTTATGGGCATATACAGGGTGTTCAAAAAGTAAGATTTTTCCCTGGCTAACTGAAGGCGACCTTGTATTTGATCTTGACCCTAAGTTCCAAGGTCATTTGAAAGTCAAGTTTATTTTTCATTTCAATAATTTTACCTTTGAAGGTCATGGCAAAGATCAAATAAAAGGGATAGTGTAATTATTCGAAAAGTAATGATAGAAGGGAAGAAGTAAAACAACTGGTTAATTGAATTCTTTCTTAGCTATCTGACGATGATCTTGGATTTGACCTTGACCCTGACGTTCAAGTTCATTTGAAGTTCAAGCCTATTTTTTAATGAGACCGTATATTTTTGACCCCGGAAATGAATATTGCGGAAAATATTACTTACATCGCTCTTTAATATTATTATATTAAATAGAGATCGTTTAAAGATGTTCAGATTTTATTTAATACGGATTTTCCAGAAAGAAATTGACAAATTTCAAAGATGACTGTTAAGAAAACACTTTATTGCTTCAATTTAACAGGTAGTGTGAAAGATCTTCCTAAACTAGGTTGTCCCGCCGCAGCTACGAGTGAAGATAATCAGATGAATGTTGCACTATCCTTAACTGGTTGGGTACATTGTCCACCTTGCCTTGACAATATATCCAACCAGTTAAGGATAGTGCAGCATTCATCTGATTCTGAAAATATAGGGTTTCATTGAAAAAATAAACTTAACCTTCAAATGACATTGGAACTTAGGGTCAAGGACAAATACGAGGTCGCCTTCAGTTAGCCAGGGAAAAATCCTAAACCTCTGTCTTCAACATTTTTCTCTACGACTCATGGTTTTCAGAAAATCATGCCGTATCCATACTTTTTGAATACTAATGCATATATATATAATGGACAGCCAATTTTAGATCAATTTTCGAGAAGGATGTCCATTTTCACATTGGCAAACACGCCGTATACATCGAGAAACGCGTCGAGTTTATGCTTTTTGTCTCTGGCTTGTATACTTAATGTTAAAACTAGAACGTTGTCAATGCAAGATTATTCTATACGAAAGCTGTTTGGTCTAACTGGTAATGTTTTGTTTTCTATCCACCATTGAAATTTATTTTTCACCATTGTCTCAAATAATTTGTTAGAACGTTAAGACTATCTATTTTTGCAATTAGGTATACATAAGCTTTTCTCCAGTCTAGCGGAAAATCTCGTGTTCATTGAGTATGTCGAGTAAAATTTGCATGTATTTGATCGGTAATTCTTGTTAAAGTACGTAAATAGAATACTTTTTTTGATAATATCAAGAAAATGCTGAGGTTTCAGAAAACCAATTTTTCCGTAGGGTGGCTTTCGACTGACATGCCATTCGCTTACATTATAATTCGTAATTCCGAAACTTTTATGTAGTACTAGCAAGAAAATAAAGTTCTTTGTACCCTTCTTCGATTAATTATAATACTTTATTCAAAAATTATATTATTTTAATTAAAGGGAAGTAGTAGTGTCCCTATTCTTTGGAATGAATTGAAAAAACAATAAGTCACATAAGCTTCATTTTGCACAGAAAGCTTAATAGCATGGAGCACTTCGCCGGCCAAGTTCGAATATAACTCAAAATAATAAATATTAAAAGTTATAAACAAAAGTAGATACGATCAAAATTTTGCGGTCAACTTTTAATGCGCACCACTATAGTTCCAATTAATTGAAAAAACGACTAATCAGATCGACTTCACCTATCATAGGACAAAAAAGCAAAGTCGCAACAAACAAAGCACGATCTGTATTGAGATTCTTTCAGCAGCCGAATCGCGGGACTTCTATTTTTTTCTAAGAAAAAAGATTCAAATGTTTCTTTAAAAAAGCGGAAGAATTGAACTATTCAGTAGATGAAATTATCGAGCTTTTGCCTCGAAATCTAATATCTGCATTTTAACTTTTTATTGCGATTCTTTTCACCTATCTTTGTAACTATTAATTGCTTCATATAATGTTAAATCTAAAACGAAAAATTACAATAATAGTGCTAATTTTTTTAGAAAAACGAAAGTCAATCTTACTCGCGAGGCCCAAACCGTCTCCCCTGTGGTTCAGTACAGTAAGGAAGCATTTTAATACAATAGAGAATAGGAAGAATCTTTATAATATAATCTATTCATTCGAGGCCCAGAATCAATTTTTAAGAATAAAATTGAATGAATACGTTGAATAACTATATATTGTAATTGCAATGATTAAAATGATACTATACAGATATCACATGGACTAAATATGGATTTTTCTCCAGGGCGTTCATTTAAAAAGCATCGAGATTGAGTACATCTGCGAAATGTTGGTGGTAGAGTCAATCTGCTTACGCTATCTACTGATCTACTTAAACCGCAAAGAATTGATGGAATTAGTGGAATCCTGTAAGAAGCTCTGGACTTGGCTGAGGGTTGAGGAAAGCAAAACAATCCGCGATTTCGAGAGGAAAGCCTTTTACTTGAGAACATTTATGTTAGCCAACACACTAATCGTCGTCATTTTGTTTATCATAACTGCCCAATTTGTCCGACTGCCACCAGCAACCGTCAACGGAACTGCTTTAAAGATGCTACCATTCAGGTTAATATCGACGCTCCCGAGTAAGAAGGCGGCAACTCAGAATCCGGTAAGAAAAGGCGATAGCACAGAATCTGGTTGGAAAAGGCGACAACTTAGAGTTCGTTTTGGAAAGGAGACCACTCATAAACGCTCATTTTTCTCCCGACTTTAAAACGGTCTTATGTTCGCGATTTACGTAGTAACTCTTTAAAAATTGTAGATTTAAATTGTGTCAATATTTCCAATTTGAATGTAACATTTTTAAATAATTTCTACTTAAATCGCGTAAATAACGTCTTAAAATCGGGAGAAAAATGGACGTTTATGAGTTGTCCTTTTTCCAACCGGATTTGAGTTGTCACCTTTTCTGACCAAATTCTAAGTTGTCATTTTTTTTAGATGAATTCTGTGTTGTCGCCTTTTCCAATCGGATTCTGAGTTGTCGCCTTCTTACTCGAGAGCTCCGATATATAAATGTGGGGCTTAAATGAATAGAATAAAGATAAATCCTAAGAAACAGTATCATAAACTCATTTTCAAAGAATCATTTTGTAAATGAATTATTTATTTTTGTAAAGTAAATAGTAATCTGAACAAAAAAACATATTTGATTAAATATTACTACTACAATAAGGATGCACACACCAGTTCATGGATTCTACTTTTCAGAGTTAGTGTCAATGAAGGTTAGTTTTCAAGATGTTTGCTTATCACAATACACATAATGTAGGGTATGAGTGTGTCTTTGAATTTAAATGAGTTATATGCAAGAAAATATAAATATAGTAGATAACCCCAATAACTGAAATATTTGTTTATTTTAATTTTTAAAGTATGTTAATTTTTCGTATATACGTATCTTTTATGATTAAAATTTGTGAAAATATAGTAATATTTAGTTTAACCTTTTGCGGCATAGTAGCCATAGTAATTCAAAAGTAGTTTTTATTCGATTACCCGATGTTTTCCATAAACTTATAATCATGGGATGGCACAAAATCAAAATGCATATGCAAATGTTTCAAAATTTTTGTTAATTGGTTGATATAAATAAATAAATTGTAAAATACAACGTTTTTTATAAAAAAAATTCATCGTTAAGGAAACTTTTAAGCATATCCTTCCAAAAATTGATATACAGAGATTTTCGAGGTCGCTGATTACGAATCCGTTATCAGATATAAAAAATTTTTGCAATTTATATGTTTTACCCGGCACCTGGGAAATGCCATTTGTAATTTCTAAAATCTGAGTTCAGATTTGTAATCAGCGACCCCGAAAACCTTAATATAATAATTTTCATGAAAAACCATTCATCTTAAAAATGTAGGCCGTAAAGGGTTACATATTCATATTACGATTTTACGTCGTCAATGCGCTTGTCAGAAATATTAAGAGTTGGTAACGTATTCTAAGTAAATAAATCAATTATTATAACAATTTAAAGCATAAATTATATATTATGTAATAAAATATTTTATTTTGTAAGAAAAATTAAGTGAAATAAGGGTATTTAAAAAATATTTTTAATTTTGAAAGATAATCCACTAATACCATAGGCCATGACCGTGTAACTCATAAAAAAGTGCATAAAAAGATTGTACTTTCTTGATGATAGGCCTAACCTTTCTTGTTCAATCTAAGTTACGCATCTTTGCCTCGTCAGCTTATTTTTATTTCGCTAATGTGATCTTTACTGATCTTTACTACAAAATTTAAAAAATTTCATTGGACGAGTTTTGTAGCTAATTATTTAATTTGATTCATAACCTCTCGGCTCCTTACGATGTTTATAGGAATACTCTCATAAGAGGCGTGCCGGTAGCATACAAATATGTTAAAAGACAGCTAGAGCCGTAGAGGGGCACATAAATGTTGAAAAATTCTTTTTTTTTCAAATAACTTTAAAATATATAAAATGTGTTCATTATTAATTTTTGAAATCAACATCAACAAAAAAATCAAATAATTTATACGAATTCAAAACAACTTCAAAATTATGTCCGCATCATGAAACACTTTAATAAATGACATATTTAGATATAAATATAATATCTGTACGCAAATCCGTATAAAAAAATTTTTTTGGTATTCTTAAACCTGTTGAAATATATTTTTTAAGTGCTCAAAATTTAAAAAAAGTTAGATTATTGAGGTGTCCAAATACATATAAAATTTGACATCAATACGGAGTCAAAGTGAGGGAATTTTCATTGCTTATATTTTTCATTGTATTTACAAATATAAATGAATTCAGGATAATCGCTATCATTTATAATACAGTTTTTGGACTAGTGATTTATATAGCTTATGGAATCTGTTTATTTAATGCGCATTTTATTAAATAAATAGCTACTTCAGAATACGTACATTAGAGTTTGTACTGTTCGTATTTATAAAACTCTTTTACAAAGCTTCTCTACTAATTTTGGCTTGTACATGTTGCTTTTATGATATTGTTATAAAGTAAGTGCTACATTCAACAACAAATGAAATCATTTTTGTACAAATAATTACGTGAAATATAATAGTTAATTGAGTAAATATCCGTCTCGTAAGAGTGGAGTAGAGAATGCTGCTATTCGAGACACGGGATCTCGAGATAAAAGAAGGAGATACATGTTTAAGCGGATATATCCTTATTACTTGAAGAAGGAGATAGTCGAATTTATTGCTTGAAAATTGAAAAGAAGGGGAAAACCGTAACAAAATTATTACGTGGAAATTTTTTGATGAGTATTGGTATATTTTTAAACACGTTTTTAAAATTTGTGTTTTTTATTTGGTTAAGAGTGTTATTATGGTAAAAGATGTTAATGATCTCGGAAAATTTTCTCTTCATCTTTTCCCTCTTTTTGTGGAGGATTTTGATATTTTCAAAATCAATGATTGGTTAGTCTGAATTGTATGTAGGGCAAGTGCAGATCTCTCAAAAACATTTTTTACATCTCGTCTGGGTTCAGCTCTACGCTTTTTCTTACTGATACCAATAAATGTTGAATCACAATCTCTGCAGTCGGTTTTGTATACTATGTTATGTGGTTTCAATTTGTCAAGCGCATATTTGCCTAATCAAATAGAATTTATTACAAGCTTTTTTTTAATAGAGCAGATTTAATCTCTTATTGCAAGTTTTATTAATTACCCATATATGATATTTTCTAAACACTTAAATATATTATGTTTAGTACTTATAATTAACGATAAGGATTGCATTAGTAAAGTGGAGAATTCTTAGTATCATAGTCTAGGCATTAAAGTCCCCAACTTATAATTTTGACAAGTATAGATCTAAATAATCTCTAAAAAGCAGCTTGGAATTTAAAAATAGTATCGAAAATCTGCATATTCAGTCTAATTTCAACTTGGTCTCTTTTGATGTAGTTTTGTTATCAAATTCAAATTGTCAAAACTAGAATTCTTGGAAGAAATTAAACTCTTACTCTACTTTTTACAATTTAATTAAAAATTCTATAAATAAATTATGGACACACCCATGGGTTATAAGTCCATGATTTGCAGAAATCACGCCTAGAAGCTTTGAAAACTAATTGACTTAATACTGTAAAAAATTACATTATACTGTATAAATGATACGTAGATGATTGTTTTCTCATTAATGACAATAAAAAAGTGGACTCCCTAAACGTATATAACACTTATAATCTTCACTGAAAGTTCACAGTTGAATATGAAAAAAATAAAATTAGTTTCTTGGATAAAGAGTGCATAAAATTAGAGAACGACGAAATTAAAACAAACTGGTACAGAAAAGCAACAGTCTCATGTAGATACATTAATTTCTTTTCTCACCATCCGACTTCCCAAAAATAGCAATTATTTATAATTTGGTTCAGACTCTATATTTTCTATCGAGTATGTTAACAATGTAAACTCTTTAAATTGCGCAAGACTATGATTTTGTTTTTTACATTTCAATAACACTAATTTTGTCAAGAGAACGTAAAACTAGTATCATTTTATTTATTTCGCAATAACAATGACCAGTGACCAGTTTATACTGATTTATTTTTCTCTACCAAGAAAATAATGCATGTCCCTGGTTATTCATCACACATGTGTAAATAATTTATAGAACTGATTGTGTACGTTAAATGAGATCAAAATTTCAAATAATAAAAGAGTAGAATAATGTCTGAGTTCGAATCCAGGTTTTATGTTGACATCCAAGAAGAACCGATGTTCACAATAGCAACAGCATTCCAAGGAGTAATTACCAGCAGTATTGCAATAATAGTCGCAGGAATCGAAACAGTCGGACTATATTTTGTCATGATGGCATGCGGATACTTAAGATCTGTTCAAAACAGACTATTACTGTTTACGGAATACAACAACACAGCGATGAAAAAAGAAGATTCAAAAGACTTGAATCAGTTAGGATTCGAAGATGTGTTGATTTGTGCACAGTTCCATCAACAAATAATGGCGTAAGTAATTTGGAGCTTTATTTCAAGAATCTCCTACTCTTTAACCTTTAGAGTGCCGGGATTTGAGAAATTTCAAAAGCTCCGTTTTTCTATGAAAAAGTGAGTTTGGGCCATGCACAAAAGACTAAACTAAGGCCAAGTCTTTGGCAGATCGGGGCATGACGCCTCCAGGCCTGGAGGCGTCGTCCCGGCCCGGTACGGTAATGCGCATGGTAACTTTTTTTCTTTTTCGTAAAAAACGTTTAGAAGATTTCCCAAGCCTCAAAAATGTTTCCCTAGGGATTTTTGGGGTGGCTGAATACGATTCTGCAATCAAACTTTCAAAATTCAAAATGGCGGATCCAATATGGCCGCCTGTTTGAACGATAGTGTTTCAAATAATCTTTCAAAAATTATCAAAAATTATAAAAAATTATCATTTTGAATTTTCATTTTGATGACAGAATCGAGTTGAGAGACCTAAATAACCCTCAAAGACCCACTTAGGTGTGCTTAATTAATGAAAAAGCATATGACGCCTACAGGCGTCATCCCAGCCCTCTAAAGGTTAAGTAAAACTTTAATTTAGGGTATTTTTAAAGTTAATTTTCACTTAAAATGTAATTATAATACGACACTTATTATGTATACATTGCGTTTGCATTACTTGCATTTTATTTTTTATATCGAAGTAAAACATTTATATTCTGTATTCAAAAAAATCTTATTAGTCGATCAGCATTAAAATTTTTTTGATCTAATTCAATAAGTACTGTTCTTTTATTCTTAAAATAACTGTATATCGTTTTACTTTCAGATTCTGCGTGGGAATCGAGAACCTCACAAGAAAAATTTTCTTTGTCACTGTATTGACTACTATTTATAATATGTCTATTACTGGGATAAAACTCATGGAGGTAAATGAATTATTTAAGATGATAATAAGTGTAATATCGCTAAGAAAAATTAATTGAAAACGAATTTGAAATAGAATGACGAAAATAAGTTCAAGTATGCAGCTATCTTGGTGCTTAATTTATTTCAATTTTTCGCTTGTAATTGGGGTCCGGAGTGTCTACTGACGGAAGTGAGTTAACTTAATGTTATTTTATAGAGCTATTCGCTTCTAGTTTTCGGTAATCGTAATACCAGTGGAGTCTGGAAGTGAATAATTTCTCGCATTACTTTCACTTAAAACAAATTGTATTAATTATTCCTATTCTCTAAGAGTGAAAATATTGGGAGTGCTGCATATTTAGCAAGTTTGAATCAATCGTCTGGCCAAGAGAAGGTAAATAAGATTCTGTTTTTCATGATGTTAAGGACCCAACGACCGGTACAATTGACAGCTGGAGGTTTCGTAAAGCTTTCGATAGAAACATTTGGTGCTGTGTGTAAATCTGACAAATGTTTATTCGTACAATTTTCTCAACAAATAAGACTGAAAATACTAAATGTTATTTTTAGATGGTCAAAAGCGCATTTTCTTTCTTCGCTGTGCTTCGAAGCTTCAGTTCTTAAAACATTTAGTTATATTAGATAATTTTATTGAAAACTGATAAAGAATAAGTAATGATTAATATTTATATATTATATATTATTTATGTAAATAAAATAAAAAAATTAATCTAATTATTTCGCTGAGATTTTCCACACTTGGGAAAAATATTTTTTTGTAACTTGTTCTATTTGGTTAGAGCATATACATTTTGGTAGGAATAAATAGATTATGTAAATAGATGGTTCCTCTTATAATAGTGGAAACACAATAAATATAAATAATGGAGTTAATTACTTTTTAATTCGATCAAGATATTTACTCTATAATGGCAGTGCACTTTGATGTGAATTTATCATGAAGACAAGAGTATATTTATAAGCATTTTAATGAAAATTACATAAAATATAAATGCTTCTGCGTGTTTCAAGCATTTAAATTATATAATTTATTTGTTCATCTTACTCTTTTAAGGTAATAAAAGTAAAAATAATTAGAACCCTTCGAAATTCCATAACAAAATTGATGCACGTTCTACATAAGATAAAATTCTTTAATAAATCTTTAATACTATTTCTGCATGTAACTTTTTTTATTTATAATTTTGAGTAATATCCGGAGTGCTTGATATAATGCATGGTAACCCCAAAGATGGTCACCAAACCTACTTAAACTTCGAAATTTTGTAATTGATTCAAAAAATCTAGAACCTGGAATTCTACTTGGAAATCCACATGCATTTCATATGGATTCTATGTGAATGTAATTTTGGACGGATTACCATATGGATTCAGTATGGATTCCGGATGGAAATCCACGAGAAATCCTTATGAAATCCATGTGAAGTCCATATGGATTCCATATGGATATTTTCAACCGAGTAATCATTCTGTGCAAGATGAGGCTTATTTGTCTTATCATTTTTCTAAAAACTTAGAACTACAACCTATTGAGGAGAGGGGGCGCACCGACCTCTCCTTAAAGAGTAATTCTAAATTTCGCCTGTTTGACAAACCTCGCGAATTCATTTCAAAAAGTCACAAAAAAGACGAGGGCGAGAAGCCCTTTTTTAATACACCGGACTGTGAGTTCTTGTTTTAGCGGGCGCAGAGCTCGCGTTTAGGAAAACACGAGAATACAGTGTTATACGCCAAAAAATAGTGTTGAAGAGTGGATCTTTGCGCTTGGTGTGTTAATAGTTATGCATCTACGATTTTTCATTTTTACAATTTTGAGGTTAGAATTACATAAAAATGATTTTCCTATTTTAGATGTAAAAATGTGCCACCATGAATTTTTTCAAAGTCAGAAACGACGATAGGACTGATAAAAAACACAAAATCTAAAAGTGTTATGTTGTATCGCGTATGAGCATGGGCCTGTATATTTTAAATGCTAAAAATAATAAGCAAAAGAGTGTTATATCAGAAAATATTCTACATCGATATCTTTAAGAAATCGAGGTTAATACGAAAAATTAGTTTCTTACGTATAACAGAATGTAGCGAAATATTCTATTCATTGGAAAGGTATAAATCGACGCGAAAAGCTCATGTATTATATAGCCAAAATGCTGTACTCGACAAGCATGCACTACATGTACTCACATTAATTTTAAGTTAAAACTGTAAATTGACTTCGTGATAAATATGAAAAAATTATTATGATTAAATAATTATAGATCCCAGAATGGCTTTTTACTAAAAATTACCAAAAAATAACCAAAACGTTGGATCGCTAAAACCAGTAGAGTCTCCTCATTTATTGTTGTAGACACATAATTATTACCATAATATAATACTTATATAATCTTTTCGTATCATTTTGAAATTCAAAATACACGTAAACTGAGGTCAACATATACTGATTTTCTAAGGTGCTTGAATTGCAAGTTTTCGATGAAAACGAAAACCAGACTACAATTGTTTTAGTTCAATTAGAAAAGGAAAATAATACATAAAAATATATCAAAATATTACCTTAATCAAAAAAATTTACTTACTAACAATACGTAAATAAATAAATAAAATAAGATTTGCAGAACTAGAATCAATGGGATCTGAAGAAACATTATGTTTTCGCAGAATTATAAATAACTTCTGCGAGTGCTTTAAAAATATTCAGTGTATAAGATAAATGATATTCAGCTTTAGCGTGAAAAAACTTAACCGACCGGCATTGACATGGAAAACTTAGTGTCTCTAATGCGCACCATAGCCTACTAGAAATGGAAATTTATGAAAAATTAAGAGCCAACCTTCAACAGTGCTTCGCTTTCAAGCTAAAAACGAAAGAAATACAGAACCCGCCAGACAAAAAAAAATGTTCTGCGCGTTTACGTGGCACTCACAACTCGAAGCTTCTACATTTTTTACTTTCAACCGTAGCATTTTTTGTTACATTCGCCCAACGAGGCACGAGGAATAAAACATGAATTGAATGATGAATTTTTAAAGGTGATTTGTTACGCTCCGCAGGCTCAAACGGATCGTTGATTTCTAGAGCCTCTGATTTTAGAGCCAATGGCTTTGCTGGTGACTTCGTCACGATCGTTAACATCTTGTGAAAGATGCTTGTATTTTGCCTCGTCAAGTTGGATTTAGAGACAAGTAGATAAAGACAGTATAAGACAGGTAATAATGTAATAAAGTTTATTTGGATTCGTTCGTCAACAGTCGAACAGTGAAGACGTGTTTACTATTAGCGCTCTGTGAGCGCGATTTATACTACGATACTTGTACACAAATTCTTAACCTGTATGGTTATTTGGAAAAATTCTTCGCATCATGTTCACCTAGTGCTACTAGTAATTATTTAGCAATTAACAAACCTCTAGGAGGTTCTGTATTGTGTTTCTGACTACAGGGACCGTGCAACCCATAGTGTCAAAATGAATACACCCGTAACAGATAATTAAATCCAAAAAGTTTCGTTCTCAAACATGATGCAACAAGATAAACTTCTCTCAAGAGAAGAAGCAGTTATATTTGACTCTATTGATGGATACAAGTTACAGGAGTACGCGGCGGCTCTAGTCAGCGTAATTAACTCGAATCTTTTTTTATCTTAGCGGTGAGGAACTTGCCGATCAACTTGTTAACAATAACACTAAGATAAATATTGGAGACAAATCACTCGAAATTCCACTCATCTTAAGAGCAAAAAGGTTTATTATATCAAATGTGCAACCTTGTGTCCCCCGTTCAGTTATCGAAAGTGAATTGAAGAAACTAAATGTTACACCTGTTTTCCTAATTACAACTATGAGAGCAGGCATCAATTTACCAGAACTGGGCATCTTCTCAGTTTTAGAAAATAATTCTACTTAAAGCTAGATGACATTTCAAAAATACCTCATAATCTGCAAATCAGTCATGAAAATGTGAATTATTGGAATTATTTCTCGTCTGATAAGTTGAAGTGCTTTCAATGTAAAGAGCAAGGGCATCTCGCCAAATATTGTAAAAATCTTGACAGCTCTCCCACTTAATTGCCTTCAGGCAGTTAACAGGATTCTGCATATATTGAAAATCTTCAGCCAATTCAAGATGAAGAAAACAATGCCAACATCCTTGAAGAAATTGCGTTTCCACATCTCCAAACCGAAAGATTCAAGAGACCTCTTTCAAGCATCACATCATCGTCTTCAAATGAAAATGAGCGCACCAGTGTTATCATTAAACCGAAGTACAACAAACCGAAAAAACTACCCGACAAGAAAATTGATTTTGTTAAACAGCTTGAACCGGCAAAAGAATATCTGAGTGAAAACACTGACAAATATCCGATCGAATACGAACAACTTGTAGAATTCTTGGAAAAGTCTCACTTTTCACCTGATTTTAAAAGCAGACGGAAAAAACTGCCGCCCAATAGTCCTTACGGCGTCCATGTGCAAACTATTCGAAACCATTATCAAAAATAAATTTCAGTGGTGGATTGAGACAGGAAATATATAAAAGATATTTATATGCAGTATTTCTTGATATCTACGGCGCATTCGACAATGTAAATATCAATATTTTACTCGATAAACTAGCTAAAATTGGCTGCTCTCTACGAATGCTAAAATTCATCAAGTTTATAACCTATGAAACATTTATATACGCCAGCGAATTAAATGAATGCAGATGTACTTATAAAGGTATTCCACAAGGAGACGTTCTCAGCCCCCTTCTTTACATTATATACACGGAAAAAAAAATTCCGCTAATA
>UELV01164683.1:0-12038 GCA_900490015.1 Megastigmus stigmatizans
TTAAAATATTTGCTTAATTCTAAAGCACTGTCAGAAATAATCATTAGAAAATATATTAAATTGTTTTATTTCTTTATTTTGCTTATATAGTAGTAGTAACTCTTTTTAAATGAAATGTTGTATGAAGAAAAAAGTCCCTAGATCTCTTGCGCAAGCGCACAAATTCACTTATGAAGCTTAGTGCTCATACTCTGTTAACAAAATTATTTCTTTATTGCTTTATTCTAAACAGCACCCGCGATAATTTTGCCTTAACTTAATTATTTATTATCAATTTTTCATAATTTTTAAAATATTTATTATTCAATAAATAATTAAGTTAAGGCAAAATTAATCGCGGGTGCTGTTTGCGCATGAAAAAATACATCAACTAGTGCTATTGATAATTATAAATACTGATTGTTAAGTATTGTATAATACGATTATGCATTCCACTGGCACCCGAGGCATTTTTTGCAATAACTTTGTTAATATTGTTTGCGCGAAAGATTTGCATAGATCTTTTTAATCGTTTTTTTATGCGCAATCGATTTATAATTAGTAAATTAGGATTCTAGATTTCCGAGTGCTAACTTCTAGGAGCTGGTACGCGTACGACCACGCGTGCGATGCCAGTGTACGGCACGTGCTGTTATCTGGGAATTGGTATATACATTTGTTACGCGTAATAAATGTAATAAGTTCCGGCTCGTAATATATATATCCACCACTGCTGGTGGCTTACAAAAATAGATTTAGTATTCTTTTTCGGAAATTCTTTATGGAAAATGGAGAGTGCGCAAATAAAATAGATAAAATAATCTAAGGGAGCAGTTAAAATACATTCAGTAGTACTTTTTTTTTAATTGCGATTATCTGATATTCATAGGTCGCGATGGGTCAAGTGCTTTTCATTAGACTTCAGAATGTCAATATATTGTGTGTGCTTTACTGTAGTTTATTAATTACTATTAATTCAATTTTTTCAAATAAATAATATTGTTCTTATATTATATAAAGTATGATGGAACTCGCTTAATATTCGTATTATTTCGGGAAAAGAAAACTAGAACAAGTTAACTAGAATAAATATTATTTCATCTTAAACATTTGAGAAATAACTAAAAAGAGATTACTGCTTCATCAAAAGAATTATATATACTCTCTCTGCAAAGAGTAACTCCAGTAACAATTAAAGTAATTTGATAATTTTTCAAATACTGTGGTTACAAATAATTTTTTTGAAGTCTTAACTACGAAATAACACTATTATCTTATGATTTGAGTGTAATTTCAATTCATAATATTTAGTGATATGGTTATTGCTACTGGTGGTTGGATGCAAAATGCCTCGAATGTTAATCAAGAAAAAAGTATGTCTGCAACAGGAATTTTAATTTGTCATGATAATTCCTATCCATTTCAGGAAAGAACTTTATCTTTAGAACAACCTATTAAAATTGGCCGATCAGTTGCTAGAGCTAGAGCTGCTAATGACAATGCTATATTTGATTGTAAAGTTTTATCCAGAAATCATGCTCTTCTGTGGTATGATTGTGGTAAATTTTATTTGAAAGATACTAAAAGTAGTAATGGTACTTTTGTTAATAACAAACGTCTTAGTCCATCAGGTGAATCATCTATAGCATGTGAAGTATGTTCTGGAGATGTAGTTCAATTTGGTGTTGATGTAGTGGAAAGCACTAAGAAAGTTACTCATGGTTGTATAGTAGCTACTTTAAAACTTTATTTACCTGATGGAAAAGAAGCAAAGGCTAGTTTTTCAAATTCTGTTGCCTATGTAAATGTCACACTTGAAGATTTATATAAATTAAACCAATTTATTCAAGAAGCTGGAAGAAGAGAAAATGCTCTACGATCGAAATTGGAATATATGCAACAATTATTGGAGCATACAAGAATAGCTGCTAATCAGTCCTGGAAGGCTTTAGTTCTAGAGGATTGCTTGCTTTCTCGTTTGGAAATGCTTGAAAGTCAAGTGGTTGCATATTCTAAAAATTTTGGAGAAGACAAATTAAGAACTGAATTATTTAATTTACTGGAAGATAAAGCACAATATCAAAGTGCTACTAAAGAACTACTACAAAAAAAGGTACAAGAAAAGCGAGAAATCATTTCTAAGGTGCAAGGCTTAAAGTGTAGATTAAGTGAAACTGAAGAAGAAACACAACGTTTACATAATGCAATAAAAGATAGTCAAAATGAATTGCAAGAACTTGCAATCAAGTATATTAAAATTCAACAAACTTTACAAGATACAACTGAGAAGTTAAATAAAACCAAAAATAAATTAAAAGAAGCGATACAACAGTCGGAAAAGGAAAAACAAGAATTAACAAAAACAATTGAGGATCAAAAAAGTATTGAAAGAAATTTACAAATATGCTTGAGAGATTATAAATTGGATACAGTTCATATTCATAAACAAATTAGTGCTTTAAGAAATTACATGCAGACATTACAGGATATTAAATTTGCATCTAATGAATCTTTCAATTTTAAAGATCATGCAAATCCTATTGATGCGATTAATATTATTTTAAGCAAATGGAATTCCATGTATGTTGAAATTTTAGATAATGATACTAAAATGAATGAAGATCAATCAGTAAATCAGATGAATCCTTTTGATAACGATTTGAAGTTCAGAAAATCGTTTTGTATTGACAATAATCTTTCCAAAAATGATCAACCCATTGATTTATCGACTTTGGAATATAAGCAATATAAATATATATTACCCCCTGTATCTAGTAAAACTTTAATCATGACAAATAGTATTTTGGGTTCAACAAATTTAGAAAGTCAATCGAAAACTGAATTATTCTCTAATCAAGCTGAAAACTCTGTAAATTTTATAACTGAACGTGGACTTGATTTGAAAAAACAAAAAAATAGTATTTTAGTTTCTGAAATTTATGATAATAGTGATGATGAAAAAGAGAATAGTACATCAATTAAACTCTTAATGAGATTTTCTAGCAATGATGAGTCCAATAAAAAATTTGTTCAAAATGATAATTTTGAAACAAAAGTAAATTGTTTTGATTCAAAAAGCTTAATAAATAATCCATTATCAACACAAATCATTAAAGTCACACGACAAATAAGTAATATGATAGAAATGAACAGAAACTTATTACCGAAACAGCTTCAGTCAAAAATTGAACAAATTTATTTACAGAATGACTATAAAATTGATACTTTAGAACCAGTAAATAAAAACAATTTTATTATTAGTAATTGTTCTCGAGAGCTTATATTACAAAATGTAATGCATTCATTAGAATCTTTGAAAATAAATAATGGCAATGGAGATTATAATATTGTGCAGGAACTACAACATTTAAAAAATTGGTTTTTACATGAGTCAAATGATGTAATTATTGACCAATTTAAAAAATACTATCATCAAATTCAAAACCAAACTTACCAAGCACAAGAACTAAGTGAACAACTAGTTATACTAAAAGAAAAATATAATTCAATTATTGAAGAAAGGACAAATGTAATTAAAAAGCATAAGATTCTTGAAGCTCAATGTAAGGATTTCATAAATGCCACTTACATGGTGCCTATTTACTATGTAATACCAATTCTATTTGCTTTAATTTGGATGTCATTAGAAAAAATACTGTAATGACGTTTTTGTTAAATGTAAAATTATTTAGTTTGTTTTAAAATAAAATAAAAAATTTCTTTTATGTAGTTTAAATAATTTTAAATTATTGTATATTTTTAATTAAATACTTAATTTTGCTTCCTGT
This sequence comes from Megastigmus stigmatizans, assembly GCA_900490015.1. Taxonomy (NCBI): domain Eukaryota; kingdom Metazoa; phylum Arthropoda; class Insecta; order Hymenoptera; family Megastigmidae; genus Megastigmus; species Megastigmus stigmatizans. The sequence continues at coordinate 3,768 of UELV01164683.1, forward strand.
ACAATATACAACAATTAAGATATTAAAAGAGACAAGAATGTAATAATGATAAAAAAATATTCCTTCTCATTACTCACATTTTACCCTGCACAAATACACAAATTTAGACTATAGTAAACTATTTTGTAAAATTTAAAATATACTAGAACAAATAATTTACTAAAATTTATTGCAAAATAACTATAATAAAATTAACTACACTTGATCAATTAAATTTTCATAACACGTCGAAACCATATAAAAGTGTACAAGTGTTTTATTTATGATAAATATGCAATCCCTTTTGTTCCTTTTTTTACCTTTTTGTACATTTCTGTACAGAATAAAATACAGTGACTATTATCATGAATTTTAATGTATCTTATGCACACTTTTGTACATTTTCTTACGCTTTTTATATTTATAAATTTAATCAAAGTGTTATAATCTTTAACAATATACTTAATCGTAAGTTTGGGTATCATCCAAATGGTACCTTTTAAATGAAATATAAAATTTTTGCTTTAAACATTTTCTAATGTGAAATCCTGATATGTTTTTATAAATTTTTTACAATTTGTTGTGTTTGACACATAAATACACATTTTCGTACATTTTTGTACCTTTTCATACCTTTTAATACATTTATGTACATTTTTATTTCCACTAGGGACCAATCAAATTCATAACTGACTTTTGTCAAAGATTAAGAAGTATAATTTATTATTCAATAGTTAGCTATGCAATAGACACTATAGCGTTAATATATTGCTACCTCAAATATATGTCCATTAAAGGGATTATTGGGATTTTTCGTTTTCTTGAGAATTTCTTTAAATTTTAAAAATAAAAATTTTAGGAAGCCTGACTTTACCGGTTTCAAGATATACATGTTAAAAATTTATTCTCAATGTTGTTTGTATAGGTGTAAGTATCGTGGTGCAGTCTGAATTAAATTTTAACTTTCTGTTTTTTTCTGCATTTTTTCAAATACTTATGTTATCTTTTTTAAAGCTTTTGAAGTGTGATCGTTCTGCTTGTTTAAAATATCCACATGGATCTAGATGGATTCCACCTGTAAACTAGATAGTTTTTCAGCAGGCGGGGTAATTCATGGTAGAGTTAAAGTGGCAAATTATCAAATTTTATTTTTTTTTATTGCGATTATTTGAGATCCACAGGTCGCGGTGATTCCAGTGCTATTCATAGAATGTCTGTATATTTTGTATGCTTCATTGTAATTTATTAATTACTTAATTTTTTTTTTTTTTTTTAAACGTCGCTCTATTTATGCTCCCATGCGGTGCTAATCAGCGACGGAGGTCTACGTGTGTTTGTAAACAAAGCACATGTAATATTTTTACAGAGGTGCTTCTGTCAATCGGCCGAGACTTGGGCTCGAACCCGGGACCGCCGGACTACGAGCCCATCGCTCTACCGACCGAGCCACCGTAGGCCTCAATTACTTAATTATAATAATTCAATTTTTTCAAATAAATAAAATTGTTTTAATATTATATAAAACCGAACGCCTCATGCGCGTTAGCCCTCCTCCTAGCCTTTGTAGCTCTTCTCTTAGCTTTCTGTGCACTCGCTAGATAGCACGTGTACGCGGCGTATCACCATAACCCCCACGTTAAAGGTTATCTCGCCTAAGGCTCTTCACCGGATTGGGATGCCGCCCGTAGTTCAGGAACGCGGGTGACACTTTGGTGCTAGATTGCACCGCGGTGTTAATCTCGTGGCGCAGCTCGTGCAGGTGTTGGTCCCAATTCCGATGCTCCGTTCCGGCGAAAGTCGCGATCATAGTTTTCAGCGTTCCATTGCTGCGCTCGACCGGGTTTGTCTGTGGGTGGTAAGGCGGAGTCGTGGTCAGTTTGATCCCGTACTCGTCCAGGACTGCCTTTAGCGTTTTGTTGTCGAATTCTTTTCCGTTATCCGTCAACAAGAAGTCCGGCATTTCCCAATGGAACAGAATTAGCTCCTCCAGTGCCCGTGCCACCGACTTCCCGTCTGCCTTCCGCAAGGGTTTCAGTTCCACCCAACGGGTAAATAGGTCCTGGAACACCAGCAGGTATTTATACTAGTCTTTGCTTTGGAGAAATTCCATCATGTCGGCGGCCACCACCGCCCAGGGCCGCTCGACGACTCTGTGACCCATGAGTCCCTGCTGTGCGGTTTGCATCGTCTTATACTGCTGGCACTGCCTGCATTCCGTTACGAACTGGTGTACGTCGTACCATATTCCCGGGCAAGCCGGTCGTAGCTCTTCTCGATGCCCAGGTCTCCCGATTATACGTCCCGATGAGCGTCCTGCAACACCCTGTCCCGTAGGTCCTTCGGCAAGACCAATCTTCATTTCTCTTCTGGGAAGAGGATAGGGTCCAGCAATGGATCCTTCCTATAGCAGTACAGGCGGTTGGCCTGCACCTGTTCCAGTCTATCGAGGTACTAAGGATCGTGGATTTCTCCAAACTCGGCAGCTTCTTTGTCGTCCGTCGCGAAACCTCTCGAGAGGGCGTCGGGCACATAGTGGATGGCCCCCCTGCGGTGTACGATTTCGAAGTCCCACTATTGCATTTCTAACGCCCATCTCACCAGCTGTCCGGTGGGGTCCTTCAGATTTCGCAGCCGCCTCAAGGCGCTATGATCCGTGATGGCGGTGAACTTGTAGCCCTCCAAGTAAGGCCTTAGCTTCTTCACCGCCCAGATGAGGGCGAGGCACTCCTTCTCCGTGGTGGTGTAATTTTTTTCCGCCGCGGTCAGTACGCGACTCACGTACAGTATGGGGTGCTCCCCGTCCTCGAATTCCTGGGTGAGCACGGCGCCGATCGCGTACTTGCTCGCGTCGCATTGCACGACGAACTGTATCGAGAAGAGCCTCGAAAGCTTGCTGCTGGTCCTCTCCCCACGTCCAATCTTGGCAATTCCTGAGCAACTTGAGCAACGGAATTTTGGTTTCGATGAAAACTTGAGGTGCCAACTTTGCATAGTTTTCATCAGCTGGAGAGTGTGAGCAGTGGTGTCTCGCGGTTGACCTACTCTGTCTCGAACCTCAATCCTGTAGTCTTCTGAGTCCGTCGATGAATCCGAGTCATATATGTCTGCTTCTCTCCTGCGCCGACGTCTCGAGTCACGCTCAGTGAGGTAATCGGCTTCGCTACTGTCCGTGTCACTTTGATCGTGACAATCGACATGTAGGCGTGACCCACCCGTACTCCTTTTGTGGTCCTTTGGTTGTGGTGGTAGCGGCTGTAATTCCGGCATTTCCTGTCCTCGATTCAGTCTGGCCCGGTTACCCGTCTCGATTCGCTGTTGACTCACTGGAGCGAACGGATGACTGTCTAGCATGGGTACTCTGATAATCTTCTTCGGTAACGGCATGTCTACCACCTGGTTGGTGGATGTCGTTCCTGTTCGCCAGGTTTGGATTCCATCTAGGAAGGGCGTCCCCTGTCTCGACAAAGAATGCGAGGTCGGAGGCCGCAATGGTTCCGCTCTTGGCATTTTTGCGATGGGTGGCAGCGTCCTCGGCTCCGTTCGTCCGTCTCTCGGCAATACTCCTGACGTTTCCGAGATGGCGGGGTAAACGGCATGTCTACTGATGGCGCCTGGAGATCTCTGCAGTTCGTATTCTTGAGGTCTGTAGCCTAGAGCGCTTCGTACCTCCTCCGAAATTCTGAGACCTCCTAGAGTCGAAGCGACGGTGATCGTGCTCGTGGTGAGGCTCGCGGTGGTCATGGCGTAAATAGGTTGGACCGTTGTCACTGTCGCGCAGGACAGAGCTCCAGCTCCCGACGACGTGGGGAGTACTGGAAGTGCGTCCTGTCGCGACATCACGCTGTAGTTGTCGTCCGAATCTATTTCCGGAAATTCAGCTCTGGGGGTGTCGTCCTCGTCGATCTCTGGATACCACGGTACCCGCTCGGGGATACCGAGAGCTCGGAGTTGGGCTCTAAGCAAGCGTTCCGCTAAGACATTGTGGCTACCCTGTAGGCTCAGGTTTAGCGCGCTTAATTCCTGGATTAATCTGCTGTTATCTAATTTCTTCAGTTCCCTCAGCCGATGCCTAACGTCGCGGTCCTTAGTAAGAGCGCGCATCGTGGTGGCGTAATCCGCAATGTTAGCCATTATTTCGGCGTCGGTGCTTCCTTATTATCTGACGCGAAATTTTCGTCTCGAAAATAATACTCTGTTACTGCTCGGTACGGGAATTTTGGAGACGGGTAGGGATACCAGCACCTAGGAGTGGATAGTGAGGTATACAACAAAATAAATCCAAGAGGACAAAAATCACTACTTTACGTAATATAAATAACTCTAAATAATATGTATAAAACGTAAGAAACGAAGAGATAAAAAAAATTAAAAAAAAAAAAATATATATGGGCTACTACGGCTGCAGTGGCTATACACACACGCTATATTTCCGCTTTAGAAATATTTATTCAGGGCTGGTCCTCCGCTGGTCAACCGAAGGCACAATCCATCCTGGATCCAATCGACTAGCGTAGTTCTTTTGCAAAAAGACTACGCTGGTAAATGATTAAGCTACAACCTTGCGACGCGTCGTGGGCAATGCGGCCTGCGTGCCGAAATATAGTTCTACCCCGGCGCTCTGTTCCAATAAATAGTGTTTGAGCTATCTTCTAACCCCTCCCCCCTTTTTTTCGCGTATTTCATCGGACTCCACGGGTGGTTGGCGGCGCATAAAATTTCATCAATAATCGAAGTATCATAATTGTCTTGTTGCCGCCTAGCATGTGGCGTGCCAAAATCGCGGGATCGTTCTCCCGTAATTACTAGCCTCGCGCAACCACCCCGCTGCTACACCAGGAGCCGAAGAGGATCATCGTTGGTTCGTAAGTTGCAGCCCCAGACAACGATTGCTCGGCGGATCCCCTCTGAGAGAGACCGAGCAGGCCGGTAAGGAACCACGCGGGTTCGTTCTTTTCTTTTGAGTGACGCCGCACGGGGCTCGTGGGGAGCACGTAGGGAAAAATGAGCTATTCCCTATAGTGTCCGAAGACCCACGCAAGTGCAACGTCACAAATGGCGCCCAACGTGGTGCATTGCTGAGCCAACGACTCCTTTCCGTTTTCCTGTTTTCGAGCATAAAACCATGCCAAAAATCTTCGGAGTACCTTTCGGGCCGTAAACGAGAGTGAGAGGAAATGCGAGAGTGAGAGAGAGAGAGGTGACTACGTAGAGTGGCGTCGTGCTCCGTCCGTCTCGTTCCGACACCGAATAAGTATTGGGAAAGTATTGGGAATGTATTGGATTGGGGTTTTCCACGATTAAAATTCGCGAGATGTTCCTAAAATTATTTTTGCTACGGGTTGTTGAATCTAGAGCTATTGTCGGTAGTGACGTAACAGCTGTTACGATCGAACTATTTCTTGATTATATTTCGGCGTTATTGTAATAATTACCATTGTAAACCACTATTTTCCGCACTGCCTGGGTGTACAGTCGGACAGTGAGTGAGCTGGTCGTTATTATAATTATTGTTATAATTGTTAATCATGATATTACTGGGTTAATTGAGCTAACACTATTGATTTATATTTATTGAGCTATTATTATTATTATTATATGCGAATACTACTATTCTGGCTGGCTGCAGGCTTACACACACACACACATGATAACCAGTGGGGAACCTGAACGAGATTGCTCGCACCAGTGGTGTGCACGATAACCTGTGAATTTTTTTTTCTTGTGTTGTTGCAGCTTTTCGTGAATTATTTATCATCAGAGGAAGGTGAAGTGTTCCTCGAGACAAGACCTTTGTTTATTATTTTCGAGACAGAAAGAAGGTTGAGCTTTCTCCCTACACAGAACGTGGTTTTTGGACTTCGGTCGGAAAACCTCCCGTAAAGTGGGTCTTATTTCTCGAGACAGAAGTCAAAAACACCCCGGATCGGATCCGTTGGGTTAGACCACGATATCCCTGCTGTTCGAGACAGAATTTTTTTTTTTTTTTCTTCGCAGGGAGTCCAGGATGGATTGTGCCTTCGGTTGACCAGCGCAGGACCGGCCCTGAATAAATATTTCTAGAGCGGACATATAGTGTGTGTGTGTACCCGCTGCAGCCGTAGCAGCCCATATATTTTTTTTTTTTATTTTTTTTATCTCTCCGTTTCTTACGTTTTATACATATTATTTACAATTATTTGTATTACGTAAAGTAGTGATTTTTGTCCTCTTCGGTTTATTTTGTTGTGTTCCTCACTATCCACTCCTAGGTGCAGGTATCCGTCTCCAAAATTCCCGGACCGAGCGGTAACAGAGTATTATTTTCGAGACGAAAATTTCGCGTTAGATTATTATCTTATTAGGAAGCACCGACGCCGCAACAATGGCTAACATTGCGGATTATGCCACCACGATGCGCGCTCTTACTAAGGACCGCGACGTTAGACATCGGCTGAGGGAACTGAAGAAATTAGATGACAGCAGATTAATCCAGAAATTAAGCGCGCTAAACCTGAGCCTACAGGGTAGTCATAATGTCTTAGCGGAACGCTTGCTTAGAGCCCAACTCCGAGCTCTCGGTATCCTCGAGCGCGTACCGTGGTATCCAGAGCTCGACGAGGACGACACCCCCAGAGATGAATTTCCGGAAATAGATTCGGACGGCAACTACAGCGTGATGTCGCGACAGGACGCACTTCCAGTACTCCCCACGTCATCGGGAGCTGGAGCTCTATCCTGCGCGACAGTGACAACGGTCCAGCCTATTTACGCCATGACCACCGTGTTGTTTATGTATATGGAGTTGGCTATCGTTGCGTCCCCATGCGGCCAGTTACAAGTTTAGGCACGCGAGCGCCACCAACAAGCAGTCTAATGCGAGCTGTCGATAAGAGCGGTCGGGATATAAGAGCGCGCGTTGTCAGGCCCCACGCTCGATTACTCATATTCATAGTAACAAACAATAATTTGTATTCATTTTATAATTTCAATAATATAAACCTTTCTTCTCAAATTATATAGATAGAGTTTAATTTCTGTGTCACTTATACCCTTTCCCTGTACACAACAAGGCCCTACATGAACTCTGGCATAAAACAATTTTCGAAGCAACACACCGCGAGTCTCACTACGAGCCCGATCACCGTCGCTTCGACTCTAGGAGGTCTCAGAATTTCGGAGGAGGTACGAAGCGCTCTAGGCTACAGAGCTCAAGAATACGAGCCGCAGAGATTTCCAGGCGCCATCAGTAGACATGCAGTTTACCCCGCCATCTCGGAAACTTCAGGAGTATTGCCGAGAGACGGACGAACGGAGCCGTGGACGCTGCCACCCATCGCAGAAACGCAAACGGCGGAACCATTGCGGCCTGCGACCTCGCATTTTTTGTCGAGACAGGGGACGTCCTTCCTAGATGGAATCCAAACCTGGCGAACAGGAACGACATCCACCAATCAGGTGGTAGACACTCCGTTACCGAAGAAGATTGTCAGAGTACCCATGCTAAACAGTCATCCGTTCGCTCCAGTGAGTCAACAGCGAATCGAGACGGGTAACCGGGCCAGACTGAATCGAGGACAGGGAATGCCGGAATTACAGCCGCTACCACCACAACCAAAGGACCACAAGAGGAGAACGGGTGGGTCACGCCGAAATGTCGATTGTCACGATCAATGTGACACGGACAGTAGCGAAGCCGATTACCTCACTGAGCGTGACTCGAGACGTCGGCGCAGGAGAGAAGCAGACATATATGACTCGGATTCATCGACGGACTCAGAAGACTACAGGATTGAGGTTCGAGACAGAGTAGGTCAACCGCGAGACACCACTGCTCGCACTCTCCAGCTGATGAAAACTATGCAAAGCTTTTTTTTTTTCTATCCGTCACATTATTTAAATTTATATTTTGTGACGCGTAATTATTCGCGAGCAACGTACGACCGGGCAAACGCGATTAATTTAGCTAATTGCCACGCGCGAGCGAGGGAAGCACCTACCGGGGGCAGTGGTGGGTTTCCAATAAGCACACTTTTCAGAAAAAAGAATTCTATAAGTAATCTTAGATGTCCTCAAAGTAATATTAATTATATAATTGTATTAGCGTTCAAAAAGTATTCGTTTTTAGAAAAACAATTTTATTTTTATCACATTGTAGGGTGTGCGGTCCTACGGAAAGGATGAGACAGGAGAAGGTGAATAAATAGACTTGTGTTTGAAGTTTACTGGATTTATTCTTGGCAGAGAAGCTGCCAGTTGGTCTGAGTCTCGGAGTAGGTCTAACTCTGGAGCCTTACATTAGCTTACACATAACCT
>UELV01164690.1:0-15823 GCA_900490015.1 Megastigmus stigmatizans
ATGTATATATTATTTAAAGAAAAATTATAAATTATTTCGTATCAACTCATTCCTTTCGAGTATGGAAAATGACATGTGCACGTTCACCTCCCACATCCATCTACTTTCTGTATTCTCGTCTCCTTATCATTTGTCGCTTCCTTCCTTCTGATCCTATCTCTTTTATATATGGGCAAATGCTATTTTTATCTGATATTCTTCATGTACGAACGTATATACATATTTTATTTTCTTCAATCAAAGAACATTTTCGAATTCACTTATACATTTTTACATTATGAACTAGATTTTATTAAAGTTTCGATAATATTAAAATAAAACAACAATTTATTTTTTCATAATATTATAATCTGCAAAAGGATTAAGTAACTGCTTTTGAATAAAATATTTTCTGTGTTTCAATTCTGATATTATCAATGATTTTTAATTGTATTTATATATTTATTTATAAATACATATATACTTATTCCATTATTTAATATATTCCATCAATTAATTATATATATGTGAAAAGTGGTATATAATTGGTAAATTTACTAACCGAATGAGTTTTAAACTTTTGAATTTATTGTAAAGTTTTACCGTAGTTCACGAATCTCTCGAGGATTTGTTAAATACGATTAGGATATAGATACATCTATAAGTTTCAATTTCAATCGACAATGCTAGTAGAGGTTAACGAACCCAGTAGAAAAAACAAGAAATACAAATTAAATTCGTATTCTATTCCCTTTAGCCTGAAAATTCAATTAAAGTGTTATATCGGTATAATTCAGACAAAAAAAGTAAAAAATGAAAGCACACTTTTTTCAATTTACGCTATATTTCTTCTTACTCATCAAAGCAATAAAACCCAAATATCCTTATCGGACTGCAAATAAACCCTATCTTATCCCAGTTATATTTATCCTGTATTCTCCGCTCTCTGCCTTGGCTTTATTTTCTGCCGCTTTTCCCCTATAAAACTGTCAATAAAGAAGAAACAGCACTCGGCGATATGCCTCGATCTTTTTCCGCCTCCGCAAATATTTTGTTTACACTTGCCCGTTCTCAAAAGCGGCAAAGATGTTCGGCAGCTACGTGTGCATTCGAAACCGCAAGAGCAACGTGCGAGGAAAGCGCGCGCGCCAGAGAGTTAGAGTTAGAGGGAGAGACAGAATAGAATCTAGAATAGAATAGAATAATTTCTATTTCGATCGGGGGTATAACCCCATTTGGTCGCTCAAGTGTATACAGACGAGGACAATGATAATAAAAATGGATAAAAATGCAAAAATATAAAACTATAAAACTATAAAAACTATAAAAATTATAATACGGGTATTATATATATAGTAAAAAAAAATAAAAATGAAAATAATATACTAGAGAATAAATCAAAGTGAAGTGGCAGTTCTCGACGTATAATGTGACTAAAGCGCTGACTCTGATGGTGAATGATGTTTGTGGTGTTGAGTCATCTCAGCCGTATTTTAGACTAGAGCCCCTCGTTTATGACTCGCTCGGCCCAATCGCTACGATCACGTGTTAGGAGTTCGATGAAGAGGTCAGTCTTGAAGCGTGTTCAGGGGGTCCGAAGCTGCAACTAAGAAGGACCGCTTCATCACTTCCGCCCACAGCGGCGCATACGAAAGGGTTACGTGGGCGAAGCCTACAGGATGCGCGAGCAATCACGTCAACATTGATATGCTCGAAGCTGACGGTCCGATAGGCTGAGTTGCGGAAGGCTAGGATACCGAACACCAGCGAGCCTATGAAGTACACGCAACATCTGGCAGCAGAGAACCAGCCCAGGCTAATGCGATACGGATTGACATGTCCTCGCCGAGAAATTTTGTCACATTACGTAGCGCACATGCGTATTGAGTGTTCGCTGAAACCTGATGGTGCACGTCTTATCTGGATCGTAGCAGACCGTGCACGCATAATCAAAGTGGGGGAAAATTAGACTCTCAACCAGATTCTCTTTTACGAGGAGAGAAACAATATGTTTGTAATGTTTGAGGATGCGAAGAAACAGTGAGCGCAGATCAGTTGAGAGTTGGAGTGATTAGTACACCAAGATTCTTCATGGATGGAATGCGTAAGGAATGGGAACCCCGAGTATAGTGACCTTGGGGATGCTCTCGAGCTCGATGCGAGAGATGAAGGCTTCGCTGCATCCATTTGCGCAGTAGCCTAGCCGGCCACGGTCTTTACCTCGCGCGTGATGTTCGCTACTCCCTCTTGAAGATCCGCGGGCGATAAGGAGGGGTACATTTTGGAGTCCTCGGTGAAGATCATGTGCCGGGCGATGCTCAGAATAGATGGTAGATAGTTGACAAATACGATGAAAAGAAGCATGTCCCAGAACGCTCCCTTGCGGGACGTCAGCCATGACCCTTAGTCATTACGAGGTTGTGCCACCCTAGTCTATATCACTGCTTGTAGCCGATTATATAGGTATGCGTAGAATCAAGCAAGAGTGGCGTCCGAGCACATCATGCGTTTGAGCTTTTGAAGTAGAAGACCGTGGGGGATCTTGACAAACACCTTCGAAAAATCGAAGAGGCAAGCGCAGTTATCACGCGCTTGTTGATTGCTATACTTACAACGTCCTGTACCCCTAATAGGGACATCGGGTTATTGCGGTCTCTGCGAAAGCCGGCTTGGTGATAGACGAGGAGGCCGCACGTCTCAAGTTGCCAAGAAAATTGGGCGTATCCCATGCGCTGAAAAGCTTTAGATGACTCACTAAGTAGTACGATCGGCCTTGTGTCAGAAATTGAGGACACCACAGCCGACTTCGCACGAGGGGCCAGTGAGCGCCAATGCTGAGTGGAGGAAGCCATATTAATGTTGAAGTCGCCTGGGATAGTGACATTCTTGTAGGTACTCTGAGAGCATGCCGAAAGAGAAGTCGGGGTAGACGGCAGTTGGTCGATGGTAAATATACCAACTCGAAAAGTAGGGAACAATTTCCATGCGAGATGTCTAGAAGAGAGTCGCGCACGTAAACGCCGATGCCGTCTCCCACCTTGCCAGTTCTATCAAGATAAAAAAAAAAGATAAAATTTTGTAAACGTATTATAACGTCAATTCTTATAAAATTAGCTAAAATATCAAGAAATAAGCGTCCAATCAAGGAAAATAACGTGAGGAATTGCGAAAATGACGTAAAAATCGATAAAATAATGCAAATCTCCACGATAATATGGGCCTTCTTGTACACGATTCTGGCGGCGAAATCTTTTTATAATTTAGATAGATATATATTTATTTGCAGCTAATGTTACGAAAGTATGAAATATATGGAAATTGAAATAAAATACTGCACACAGTTATAGGTCGGTGATATCAGAGTCGTTATAAAATGTTTAATACTTACTTCAATGAAACGCATTCTACTATGCACTACAAAGTAAAACATTCACCCCTCTCACTTACTTACCCCTTAAATATACTCATACCAAAAAGATACAAGAATACAAGAATAAATTAATACATAGAATGTGCTAATCGCGTTCGAGTAGATACCTCCTAATTGCATTTTGAAATCTGCCGAGATAAGGAAGCTGTTTAATCCCGGCAGGCAAAGAGTTCCATGAATGTTCACATTGAACCTGAAAAGATCTTCTTCCAGTCTCGCTGCGCATCAGGGAAGGTACGATTTCCTATTGGTTATCTCTCATACCAAGCCTATGGGTACATACCTAGTGAATAGGCTCGCTAGATAGGAAGATACATACGCATGATTTTGTACATAAGTACAGCCTGAAAATATTGCCTCCTAGTATCAGTGCGCAGCTAATCCAGATCATCCTGTAGATAACAGCTACTAAAGTAGGAGAGGAGTTGCCGTCTTCGACACTACAGAGAGCGAGAGAGAGAGAGAGAGAGAGAGAGAGAAGTAATACACCATCGCTGGATCGGTCGCCAAAATTCACGCGGCGGTGTCGTGCGTGTATGTGGCGCGTATTATCCGGGGGAAAAAACAAAAGTTCATTTACGAACGTGACGGGTTTCTTTTCGATGAGGTTAGGGGAGAATGTATCCGTAAGCGGAGAGAAGGGTGCTTAGTCTAGATTGTTTTTTTCAGGATGACTGCTTTGACGGCTGGCTGATGTTTTTCGTTTTAAAAATACACCCCATGTAGCGGCTGACGAAAATCCTGGCTGACAAATTTTTTTTCCACTGGCACGCGTTGGATTTTGGGCTTCGAGGTCTTCACCACTGGATTATACGGGATACTCTTATTACTTAGTAATCACCGATATAAAAATCAATACGATTCTGGAGGAAAGAAATTCAAATCAGAATACGAATCACTCGATGCGTAAGGTAGAAGTGGTTAAGGTCGTATAAAATTAGAAATAAAACAGAAAGGAAATTTAAAATTTTGCTGTCAATTTTAATTACCTACCAATACTTAAAAATCGCATAAGAGGGAAAAAATATGAAATTATATATTTCAAATTAGCAATTGTGGTTATATTTTCATAAATATACGTATCATTATTAGAGGCAGGATTTTAATGCGAGTATTTGGTTAAATATTAAAGCAATCTGTTTTGTTAATTCTGACTATTTCGACTATGTCTATTTGTTATTCATCAAAGAGACGGAGAATGAAAATTAAAAGTCCGAAAAGAAAATTAAATAATAAGCTTGAAACCCAGATATGAGTACATATACACAGCGAGCGATGTTTGTCGTATGGGGGGTAGGGGCGAATTAAATGGCTCATGCAGGCTAGAAGAAGCGAGAGTCGATTGCTAGCGCTTGTCGGCTCTCTCTCTCTCTCTCTCTCTCTCTCTCTCGCTTGTTTATCTGTCGCTCTCTGCCGTACATCTGCGGCTTATCATAAAACCGTAGTGAGGTCTGTCATTTGTAATGAATACACCCCTAACTAGCCTCTGCGTTGACGAGGCTCGTTGTAGCGTGCGTATATACGAGCACGTGTGGGTGGCGATGTCCCCTCTAAATCACGTGCCTTCTCGCCAGAGCCGCGATGTGTCTATTCATTGGACATTTCAGAGCACCGCAATCGCGATCCAGAAATGAAATTATTATCCTTTGCCGAGTGGTGCAAACGTTGTCTATATGTGCGGCCTTTCAATTGGGGTTTCCGAAATTTCGACGCCAAAGCGGCCTTTTCAACTGCCCCGCTCGCCAATGCGACTCGTGCACTCTGTAATATACGTGATCGTGTGTGCAGTGTTTCCCGCGAACGTGCGCGCGCTTTTTCCTCGCTTACTTTGCTCCTGGCTCCAGCTGCGGTTTTTTTTTCACTCTTCGTTCTATGACCCTTCAGAAAATTTGATTGGCGAATTATCGACATATCTTCTTTTCGAAAGACTCTTAAAAGTTACAATCAAAACTTCTTTTTTGTCGAAAGTTAAAAATTTTCAACTATTCCAATCATGTTTATCATTCGTTCATTTCAATCATTCTTTACATATATGCGAGGAACACAAGGAATAAGAGTGAGCTTATTCCTCCAATTCCTTCTGTTCCTCATACGCATAGACATACTAAATAACGTTAGTTCGGTATTACTTCGGTATTCCTCACATTCCTCTCATTTCTTATTCTTTTTCGTGAATCTAGTCTTATTTTATGAAGCGAATAAAGTTGTTTAATTAAAAGTTAATAAATGAATTTTATAGAAAGCTGCTAAAAGCTTCATTCAAAATAATGATTCTTATTTGTTCAATTTATCAAATATAATATTAATCGTTTTTACTAATTCTATTAGCTGACTGAACAGGGACATAACATTCATAGAAAAATATTATGTTTCTTCAGAAGATGCTTAAATACCATTCTAAAGTTGGATGATTATTATTATAACCGTCAAAAAATATGACATCTTTACTTACTTTTTGTGCACAAAACAGATAGAAAAAAAAACATGTATTTTGGTCGAGCTAACTCGCCTTTATTTACAGGAAGGTTAATTTATTTAAAAGCAAAGAAGAAATCATATTTGGAAGCCTATGGGTACATAGAAGCCATATGACTGCGTCTGAAACATTTATTGACTGTAAATGGATGTCCTCAGAGTAATAAATGTCTGTATAATAAAATTGTATATCGCAAAGATGATGCTTAGATAGTAAGTTGCGCAGTTTTCTATTTTTATGAAAAGAAAATTTAATATGTATGAGTTCCAGGTCATTGATGATTATATTTAATTATAAAATAAATTGATAATTTCTTATTTGACTAAATACAATTGATTCCTTTGTGCAGATTTAATAATACAATTAATATCCGATGTAAATAGGTTTCTTTATTACTATATTATATACATTCGATTTATGTATAAAGTATAGAAACTTATTTGGTCATTTGTAAAACTGTGTGGATATTATAAATCATCATAGGATTACTGTAGATATTACCATGATCATGTGCACTGTTACGTTACAACACTAAACGATTGTACTTATTTAACTTTTCAACCCATTTTGTCGTCTTAACTCTTGACACTGAAATCTTTTATGTAAAATCGCAGCTGTGTTTGATAGGATTTCTGTCTTAGACCTAATTTTAAAATAGGGAAATTTTCGCGCAGATGGTCACCATTCCGATAAAACGTGGTTGTAATATTTACTCCTCGAAACTTTTATGGAATATTACTATTTTATTCCTCAGAATAAGCAGAGATATTAATTAATTATACCTCTAATCTTATTAACCAATTCATGTTGATAATACCGAAATTTTAGTCGGTTCCTCAAAAAATCCACGTAGATATATTTTCTCCAGATAGTATAATAACTTTTAATATGAATTTAAAAAGAAATGGGACGAAACATGCTAAACATTTCCTTGCGTTAAACTCACGTCTAAAAGAAAATTGTATGCTTTAAAACTGGATGATCACTTTTAAAATAAAATTAAAGTTTTGTTTTTTATCTCAACGATCTATAATTTAAGACAAAGTAATAATGAGTGAATTTTTCCGACTCATCATCCGAATGATGTCAAAGCTCCCGGGGATCGTCGAATCGCGTTGCTATCAAAAAGGCAAGCAAATCGCGTCGAGCTATTTTTATTCGCTAAAATATTCAAATGAGAGCACGCACTCATTCATACGAAAGAGCCCCAGCCGTACACACAGCGGCACACGGCACAGCAATTCCACGGCACTCTCCCGCAATAAACTACAAAGCACTTTTTTCGACTGCTCTCCACCCGCAGCGACTTGCATTTCTAATTTAGATTACGCACAGGACACACGCATGTGCACCTCTATATACGGCACGAACACACACGCTTGTGAGCGCCAAGCACATGCAGCTTATGCAGAGAGAGATAGAGAGAGAGGGAGAGAGAGGGAAAGAGACAAAGACGGAGAGAGGGAGAAGTTTTAATAAAAATCAACGTCCCGCTCATAAGTCAGAAGCGCACGGGGCGCGGAATTATATGCGCCCGGCTGTATGGCCGTTTGGACAATTTTCCGGGCGTTTGAACTGTAATATCCTTCGTCATGTCGCAAGAGGAGAAACGACGACTACGACGTCGACGACACAATGTTGGAGGTGCAGAAGGACAAAGATAGAGTGAGTGAGAGAGAGAGAGAGAGAGAGAGAGAGGGAGAGGGAGAGTGGGGTGAGGAGGAGTCAGGAGGAGGAGGAGAAGGAGGAGAGGCAGAAGGAGGAAACCCCTGAAGAGATCAAGCTGGAGATGGCAGCGACAAGAGAGACAAGCGCAACGCGCGCTGAAAGCAAGGGAGAGAGAAGAGGAAGAGAGCGGAAGGCAAAGCAGAGAGGAAGAGAGAACGCGAACGAGAAAAAGAAGGACCGCGCGAGTGCAGAAGAGGAACGACGGCGCGGAAAATAGAAACGTATAAGATCCCCGCTCCGAGGGATATAGGAAACACTGTTGTGTTCTCGCCAAGTGTGCGTGTGCGTGTGCGTACCCACAAACACACACACACATATATTATATATACAGGTATACATGTCAGAAATAAAGAAAATGGAAGAATAAACAAAAGAGTAAGGGGCGTGGGGAAGGGAAAGATAGAGAAATGCGCGCTCGTTCACGAGGGTATAAGTGTATATAGTAGGTGTTGCGCTGCGTGCACGAGTGCGTATATGCGTCTGCACGCGCGAGCGATGCATTTATATAGGCTGTGATTTGCTTGTTTCCCATTTATCTATATAAAATGCACTCATTTTTCAATAGTTCCGCACAACTCGAATAGATGCCACATATATTACTGGAAATTTTTTTTACAATGGTCATTTGTTAGGAATAACTGCGGAAATGGTCTTTTGACCGAAAACTTCAGGGAGAGAAATTGTCTTTAAAAAAATTACCAGGCATTCTTAGTTATGGAAAGATAGACTTAATAGAGAATAATTTTTATTAGTAGATGCAGTAAGTTGCATTACATACTAGGTATTAATTTGTATCGAAGTCGGTAAGAATATGGTAGTTTTTGCTTATCGGTGTATTAACTAAGTATTTTACTAAACTGTGCTTCTTTTCTCAACTTTTTCATCATTCTTTCCTAAACCGCAAGTTGATCCCCAAATTAATAAACAATATATCTATAGTACATTTTCCAGAACCTTTTCAGAATCCATTCTAAGACAATTTCTCTCCATGTTCGGCTAGCCCGATAATGTATACCCGCATTTTCTTTTGTATCCAGATGTACGTGTCTGTTTTAAAATATTAATTAAATAGAGGATTTGAGACTTTTTATATTCTTCTTTGTTCACACAGGTACAACCAGAAATTCTTCAAAATTTATTCATATTTGTATCTACTCAAATGATAATGCACCTTACATAAATTTTCTGAAAGTGCAACAAATATAATCTAGATCGAAATTTTTTTATATCCATATCTAGATTCCTCACTCGGAAATAAATTAACTTGATAATTAGAGCACGATAGGCACAGTTGTAAAAATGGAGATTCACCGCAGACACAATGAGATAGCAAATATCATACTTGGAACCTATTACTTAATGTCTCCGATGCTCAGGAGATATTTTTACAGCGAGCATATATTAATTAAGTTTGTGTAGCGTAACCAACGTCTCACCGCGCGTATACACTAATTCAGGCGCACATATATAACTTTTCGAATTTATTTAATTCCTCAAACTTTCCTCGCCAGCGCATAAGAGTGTATAAATTCGAGCGCACGTGCCCCGCGCGCGCCTTCGCCTTTCATTACCGCGCCTTCCGTGCGCGAGTGTGTGCGGGTCTTACATGCGAACGGGCGCTACGTTCCTCGCTCGAGTAAATTTTAAATTTGCCGTTCACGAAGAAAAGAGAGTGAGAGAGAGGGACAGCAGAAGCGCGTGTGTCACATCGGCTCTAGTCGTATCGGCGCGCTCGACGGCGCGGCAGCTCGGCGGATTCGGAAATTATGCAAATCTAACGACGCCCGAGCATCGACAAATATTCAGCGCTCGCACACACACACACATAATCGAGATAGAGCGCGACGAGGACGTTGGGGTGGCATCGCGCGGGGTGGACACACTTTTATGCAGATGAACCTACTTCTTGCTCCTGAGGCGCGCGAACGCCCCTCTGTGCGTGTATATATATATATGTGAGCGAGCGTTTCCCGCATCATCGGAGAGAGAGAGAGGGAGAGAGCCGACTTGACAAATCGACTTAAGCAGACCGATTCGTCGTTCGCCTTCGAGACGAGCAGATGCTCCATGCTCTAAGCGTCTCGCGTCCCTCTGTAGCAGCAGCTCGCCTCTCGCTTTTATTTCGCTCTTCTACTGACTTCTTCTATACATTCGCTCATCGATATATGGCTGTTTGTATTCCTGTTTGGAATGTTCTATGCGATCGAGTGACACTTTCAATGATCTATGCAGTCTCCTTTTATTTCGACTCTTAATTTTGATTTGGTTGTTTTTTTTAACACCGTATATTGGCCAATACGTTATAGTGTTGTAATTCAAAAAAACAATTATACGTATCGTTAAATTTTCACGCGAGCAGGACATTATAGTACCAAAATTACGAGTGGTGGTACAATATATTAGCAGAAAAGGTAGATTTTTCATGAATGAATAAATAGAGGCGATATAAGGGCGGTGGGGCGCTAATAGCTTAAGAAAACGAGCTCGATCCATAAAGCGCCGCCGTAGCGGCCGCGCGTACCAAGTGTTAAAGCGTATCGCGACAGGCTTGTCTCGCAAATTCTGATTATCGTCCGGCAAGCTCTGAATTGAAACGTAGCCAGCGCGCCGCAATTATCACGAGCGTAAAAAAAGGAGCGAGCCGAGGCCCGAGGCCGTAAAGCAGAGAGGCGTCCTTTAGGAAGCGATTATGCAGAGACATAAAAAGCGTCAAACGTCGGAGGCAGGTGGAGAGAGAGAGAGAAAGCTGATCCGAAGGGACAGTGACTGCAACCTTTTTTACGGGGCAAAACAAACGTGCCGCTCGCAAAACCGAATGAATAATTCATTAAACAATTCGTCTTGGTTAATCGTCGAAATGCGGGGCGTGCGCGCGCGCTCGCGCTCGACGGGTCGTGCGACTCCGAGCAGCTCCGTCGTCGTGAACACGACCTTTGCATATATATTTCACTTTTTCCAACTTTCGTCGTTTATGTAGGTATACTTTTATTTTCTTCCTGTCGCTATTAATGCATCCTTCTCATACATAGGATTTTTTGATTATTTATACGCATGGTGTATGTAAACGTATATTAGTGAAACATAGAAGAACAAAGAGAGATTGGTTTAGCCGAAAGTATATTATATAATGTAGCCTTTGCAATTTTTGAAAATTTAATCATTATATTAAACATACTGAATAATGAAACAGTTGCACGCTATTGACAATTCGAGAAGAAATCTAAACGGTATACCGCGTAGAAATCACGAAGATTAAAAAAAATTTGAACCTATCTATTTGATCGCTTTGAAAATTGTCTAACCTCTTAATCTAACCAGATTAAATCTAACAGCTACACTAACTGAGTGTACTAAATGAATAATGGGATACTATTTCATTTTACACCCTATTTATTAATGAATTTTATAAATCAGGAAGTATTTTATTTCTCGATACTATGACAGTTTCAATCCAAACAATCTCTACAAAACGATTTATTTATGTGATAGAATAAATGCACGAATGATATAATTTAACGTGCATATAAATTTCCTCGAATTTCCAAACAAAAAAGGGCGATTTCAACACGGTCAAAGTTTTAATATTCCGCGCCTCCAAATTCTCGTCAGCACCCTTTGCCGCTCTAGTCCATATCTTTCGTGTATACTGTCTGTTTTTAATATTCTCTGTCGTAGCCCATACCGTTCGTTAAACAAGAACGAGCAGTTTGCATGAACTGCCCCGACGAGGCGCTAATAGTATTTAACGTTACATTTATCAAGATTATTACGTAATAATGCGTATCACGGGTCTGAGCGCTGAAATTTATATGTATATTTAAATCTAGCGTTGAATCTACGGGCCGAAGTACATTTACGCAGATATCTGCTTCAGAGGCCGCCACGTGCGCGCAGAGCGGCGATTATGATTACGTTGTTACGTCGCAGCCCGTGTTAACAATGAAAAGCTGCGTCCCGAGAGCTTGATCGATTTTTTCACAGCTCGCCCCCTTCTCTCCCCCCCCCCCCATCTCCCCCCTTCATCATCCACCCATTCGCTCCCTCCGCCCCTCGCAATTGTGCGTCGAGAGCGACAATACGAGGAATTTCAAAGACGCAAGGAGCTCATTACGATGTTCTTGTGAATTGTGCACTGCATAATTAATTATGAGCTTCTTTTTTTCTCGCTTGCTACTACGTCATTCCGCAATATTTCTTGTAATGACGGTAATGACGGAATCATTAATAACTATTTCGAATTGAGCAGGTTATTGTGTACAATGTACAATTCTAATACTTCGTTCGCAAAATTCGTGTACGCGTACATACGCGTGTAAAATTGCCTTATAGGCACGTTTCATAGAAAAATATTGTACGCAGTACATTTCTGAATATATTCTGATAGTCATTTAATTCATTGAATATCTAACTGTAAAAGTATCTAACAGTACTTATAAAAAATAGTAAACGTAACACGTGCGAGAAATACCTACTTTGCGCAGTAGTGGCGAATCATCAGAATCATGGTATAAAATATTGTTCGACACTGGTGTGTAAGTTGATTTTTAGCGCATGGGACGTTTTTCGTCCGAGCGACGTTTTCGTCTCCGAGATATGCCAATTGAAAGTTCACGTGCATTGAAAACCATACTTGCTTATTCAATTTATTTGCTATTGAAATACGCTTTGCAAAGCAGCATATCTCGGAGACAAAAAATCGAATGTAGGTGATTCGGAATGGATTTTGAAGGGTGCTTTGAGTCCTTCATAATGTCACTTGCTAAAATAATTAAATTAGTTTTTAACTTCGAAATTCGCTTTTTTTAGTTATCTCGAAAATACGCAGGGTGACCTCTATTTTTTATGTCAAATTCGTGATTAGAAGGTCGAAATACTAGGAATAAGGTGGTCTTAACTACTTTGTTTTTTTTTGGGCCTGCGTATTTTTTCATTTTTTTAATGGTTCATATCTTATAAATAAATTATTTAATTTAATTTCAAATTTAATGATTTCAATTTTTTGTATTTCCTTGTTCTTTTAAAGATAAATTCTTTTTCGTTACGAATAACCGTCATTGTTAGGTAAATCTTGAAAAAAAAATATGTCTAAAATAAAAAGAAAGCAGCTATCAAATTTTTACAATTGCTGCATGAAAATAGATTTTAAGAAACGAGAAAACCGATTGTTGATAAACAGATAAACTGAAGGTCATGAAATAGAGAAACAGATCGTTAAAGCAGTAACGCTAGGAGATGCTAGGGCGGAGCGTATGGAAGGAAAAATAATAGTGATTTCATAAAGGTCGAGGATGCCTCATGGAATCTAAGAAGATGAAGTGGCAAGATAAGGGAGTGCGAGGAGGTATACTACGAGTTTGTTCCCTCAACGACGGCAGATCATCTCTGGCTGTTTTCCCAGGCCTTCCGCTAATTAGCGTCTTAGCTTCAATTAACTTAATACTCTATTGCCGAGAGTACGAAAGAAAGAAAGAGAGAGAGAAAGATAGATATATATATATAGAGAGAGAGAAACAGACAGAGACAGAGACAGAAAGACACAGAAAGCTACCTCTACAGCCCATTCGGATGATGGATTTTTGATACAATTGCATTCTACTTTGCTGCATGATTCGATGGGCGTGGCGCTGCCAATTAAGGAGAATATTTCTCTTGCTCAAGAGTGCCGATAATGTATACTTGATATCTCCCAATTTCTCGTTAATAATCTCCTCTAATTGGCCGACAAGCAAGTGGCAAATACTCAAGTAGTTTGCCTGCGAAAGTCTCTCGGAGAAGCGCCTGTTGCGCTGTAAACAATATTGTACCAAGTTAGCGTTACTGAAATTTCGTCTAATCAGCTGTTCCGTGTTTTATCTATAGTCAAACGTTCTTTAAGATCTAAAGATATATCATTGTTCTTATTTTTAAAGGCATGAAAGAAAAAAATGATAATAACTGATCTAGTAGGACCTATTTTATAGCTTGGCCGAGATATTGTCAAGATAATAGGTATACGAAATTTCTTTTTCGTATTAAAAAGCATATAATAATATGCCTATATTTTATAAAACATCCATAGCGTTTTGTTAATCTATACTAAAACTATATAGCGCACATAAAAAATTGTCTGTAATTCACATTAGAAGGCGACCTCGATCTTACCTTAAACTTATGAAAATGCATAAAAGAACTAATTTGCTAAAAAGTTGATTTAAGTAAATAATTAAAAATCTGGTTTTATATCTTTTAATGACTGTGAATGCTCGTTCAAAGTTAAAACAAGATCCCGTTTATCACATTAACTTTGTAGCCACTTAATAAATTACAACGGATATGGGAAACATTATTTTAAGTAGTAACTAATTACGGTAGTTATAAAAATAATTATCAATACGAAGCAAACACGATTATTTTACATTATTATTGTTTTTCAATTTTTTGATCCATGTATAAATAGATGTATAAATCTTATGAATTCGTAAGTTAAGCACGAGACTCCTAGTGGTTTATTTATATTGTAGTTATAGGTCGACGGTTCTTACGAAAACTAACACATTTCAATTTTCTAACGAAGAGTATCACATTTCATTTCATCACGAAGACTAGCATGAATCGTTTTTCGCCGCGAAGACTAGCATAATTCGTATTTCGCCGCGAAGACTAGCATGATTCGTATTTCGCCGCAAAGACTAGCATGATTCGTATTTCGCCGTGAAGACTAGCACGATTCGTATTGCGCCGGGAAGACTAGCATGATTTATATTTCGCATCAAAATACACTTTGAAGAATTGATTTTTTTATTTAAAAAGTTTTATTTCTTAGAAAAACTTATGACTTATGTGTATATGTATGTATAGGGGTCATTTTATTTATTTTTTAAAAAGTTTTTTAAAGAATTTCCAGTATGTTAAAATATAACTAAAATTAGGAAGGCAGCCAAAATATCGGCTCCTAATTAGTAATGGAACTCGAGAAATCGCACTTTGAATATTAAAAATATGGTCGTTCTGTTGCTTGATTATTTGGCTTTTGCAAAAATATTGCGAAATTAACCGGATTTAAGATAATGGACTTCGCTAAGTTTCATTTTTCTCGTCTTGGGTTTTACTTTTTAACCGCATAATTTAACATGTTAAAGCGTTTGTGGAAACACACTCACAAACGTAAAAAAAGATTTCCTTTACTAATATAGCCGATTTCGATGATATTAAAACTGCTCCAACTTTGCGAATTTTTGAAATATAGACTCAAACTTTGAGCGGTTCGATTTGTCTTGACAAGATCTCTTTTAATGTCCCGAAACTCGCAAAACTAAGCTCAGAGCAACGCTTTGATATTTGCTAAAAATTCAAAAAAATACGATTTTAGCGATATTCAAATAGCTGAAACTTTTTTCTCTCTACAGATAATGATACGAAACTTTCAGAGAATTTAATTCACGTTATTACAACAAAATTCATATGGTCCAGTTTGTACTTTGAATTAATTCAATTACCAGATTTATGAGATCCTAGTACTTTATTGCATTAACAAAGAATTAGGATCTCATAAATTTAGTCATTGAATTAATTTTGTAATGCAATAAATTAAGTCCCATATAAAAAAATTTCGTTTATTTATATACCAATATAGTTTACTAACTTAAAAAATTAAATAACCAGTATCATCAAATCAATTTACTTTGTTAATAAATAAATCTTTTTTCAGTGCAAATATAACATAGTACAAATAAAGTTATAAATGTATATCCATGTATACACACATTACCAGATTAAAACCATCCGTTGAAATAAAATAATTTATATATAATGTATGTGTGATTTGTATAAAATAATCGTAATGTTCGTATGCTTGCAATGTATGCAAACATCATATAAATAATTAAAAATAAAATTTAAAATATTATTTACATAAAGTGGTTTATATATTTTCATATTTTTTCGAAATCGGTCGCCGATTACGGGGTCTAAGTAGTGCGCTTCGTAGATTTTTGTGTCTAGGTGTGGGATTCGGTCGTATTCGATGTCTAGGTGCATAGGATTGCCGATAATGGGGTACAAGTAGTGCGCTCCTTAGCTTTTTGTGTCTAGGTGGGGAATTCGGTCATACTTGATGTCTACGACCGGATTCCCCATCTAGACACAAAAAGATAAGAAGCGCATCGGCAACCATATACACCTGGACGTCATATGCAACTGGATTCCGCACCTAGACATAAAAAGCTACAGAG
>UELV01164691.1:0-20764 GCA_900490015.1 Megastigmus stigmatizans
TGTGTGTGTGTGTGTGTGTGTGTGTGGAGAAACTCATCGCTCGCTTCATTCGTGGCTGATAAGATCCGATTCGTAATTGTTACAATGCCCCCAGTTGTCCAATCGAGAACAGGCCTCTGGATTTATCTTTGCGTGAACAGGTGCGGCCCGAACTTTTGCGCATCGCAGTTATTATACATACACATGTTTGGGGAATAAAAACAAAACATTACTCTCGGGAACAATTAGTATTGGAGGTCTGTTAAAACACGTGCTGATATACCCGAGGTTGAAATCTGTAGTTAAACTCGATCGAAATTCTTGTGGATCGACTGTGCGCGTGGATTTAAATTATATTCTCCGCTAAACGTAACAGACGCTCTTTCTATACTCGACCGCGAACTGGAATGGAATAAAAAGATATACTCAGTGCTTTTATACGGTAAATGAGCTATTGTTGGGTAGCTGTAGTCGAGCTAACCTTCTAAGAATAGAATTTTGTCGAAAGCATTGCCGTATACATTGGATGTATTTTAAATGATATATACTTCTTACAATTCTGCATAATTTCGTATACTTTTGTAATATATATTGAATGTTTATTTGTTAGAGAATAAAAAAGATTATAGCAAATTTAGCCATTCAAAACATTTTATATTGCATCGGAAATATTCAGCGTTATTTAAGATGGCTGACGAAAGCCCAGAGAAAGTGTTATGTTGTTATACCACGACTCCCTCCGAATGAATCGCCCTTCCCTCTATAGCTTCCTTTTAAAAGAACTGTATATCAGATCCAAAAACTCAACGACTCCGCAACGTGCAGTCATTTCTGATGCGTGAAGGTTATGCGGTTCAAGTCCTACTACAAATCCGGCTCAAGAGTTAATCGCACTTCCTAACTAATTTAGACAGCTACGAACAATGCACAGGAAACACAACGTTACATCTTTCGAACAAGACTGTACTGCACACACACTACTAACCAATAATACATTTCGATATATCAAGCTCGAAGCAACAAAAATCTTTCAGAAAGCATTGCATGATCGGCAGACGTTTAGCTGCTCTATAATATTATACGAATTGGAACGCTAAACATTTTTGCAGACACTGGCATAATCTCTGATGCAGCAGCAGCGGCGGCGGCGGTGCCGACCAGTGCACAGTCACCGCCAGCTGTAATCCAACAAAACCACGCGCGTCGAGCGTCAATTTTCCTTGCCTTTAGGTATATATATACGAGCAAGCGCGCAAGTCTCGAAAAGCCGAATGGAAAACCAAAACAAATATAGGCTGTTTGGCGTGGGCGATCAACGCTCGCTGCTCTCGGGGCCTGGCGCAACGACTCGCTCGCTAGCAGCGCGCGGGAGACTTTCTCAACGCGCATACATACAAATGTAGACGAGAGAAGGACATATATAACGAGACGCGACGCATAGGAGCTCGAGGTGTGGAAACCGAATCATGTGTGTGTGTGTAACAGAGAGAGAGAGGAGTGAAAAATTCGCCTCTGCCCCCGTGTATATATATGCAGTGACTATACGCACACGCAGTATTTATGAGCGGCGAGCAGGCGCGCGCGCGCGAAACTCTATTTCCGAAGTGCACAGTAGCGGCAACGCCAGCAGAATCCAATGCGTGCACTCTGCATCCATTTATACATGTATATATGTGCGTGTACATGCGTGCCTATTCGCGCGCGCGAGCGCGATTCATTCAACTCATTCATCTCGTCGTCGTCTCTCCTCTCTCTCTCCCTTTCCGTCTATATATTCTCTCGCGGGCTGTACCTCCTTCTCGCCCTTCTCTCCCTCTCGCATTCTCTATCTCGCTCACTACTTCCTTTGGGCTTCAATGGCCGTGCACGTTCTACTAATTTATCCTCCGCCGTACACGCACACATCTTATTTCTTATAACGAGTGTCCCACCAACTGATTTTAGTTTGTTCCTTTTTTATAATAAGAGAGAGTACGATCGACTCCCGTAATATGCATGTAACGACATTATTGAATTTGAATCTCGCAACTTTATTCGCGTGCGTATTTCGCCCGCGAATAAAATTGACGAGGCGTCATTGACATGAATAAATTCTTTCTCTCCCTCGCACTTTCTCTGTGTCCATATAGAGTAAACAGTTTATTTTTTATCTACGGCATATAAACAGAGATAAATGAAGCGAGAAAGAGAGGGAGAAAGAGAGGGAGAAAGAGAGAGAGAGAGAGCAACAGTTATCGCCCTCTCATTTTCATGCATCGTTTGTCGAATGCGCGCGTACGTATATACACATCTTGGCTTTGTAAAATAGCAAGATTCATGTATATGCACATACATGTATGGATTTTCTTAATAACAGAACAAAGATTTATTTGTGCGCCATGCGGGCAAGAGTATTAGGTCCATTCATATTGTAAGCGAGTATCTGCTGCTGCAGGCAGAATAGCGTAGATATATATAGTTATATATATATATATATTTATTCGCTGATATTTTCTATAGACGGTCCACTTACGCGCTTTAAACGTAATGATAGTCGATTTTCCTTAATCAACAACAGTTTGAGAGCTGCTCTGGTTCTCAATACGCGTATAGGTATACTAACTCCAAAACCAGAGTCGCAGCGCAGCATCAGTTCAGTATAGTTTAGGTGCAATCCTATAAATAACTCGGGCAAATACATGACTATTAGTAAAAATAATGGGCCACGTTGACCATGTTATTCTTGAATCTTTGGGAACGTCATGTTCCAATCCAAGTTCAACAACAAACATTAAACCAATAAAGAGTCGAAAAATAATAATCTGTATCGTGGGGGCCTTACTTATTACGAAAATCTTCTCACGTAAGTATCGATTAAACGCGATTATGATCGTGGCGCAAAAATCGTAAAATAGGTAAGTGTGTATGCGTGCGTTATGCGCGCGATGATATTGGTTTTGATATCAAGTTGAGGCGCGTGTCGATCGCGATATCGAAGCCGAACCTCGGCATTTTATATATGTATATATACTTATGTGTGTGTCCTCTCTCGCTTGCTCTCAGTCGCGATGAGGGAGCGCGCGCCTTTCAAGGTTATGTGAGTGTCGCGATAAAGAGAAAAGAAAGAGCGAGACGATCTGCTGCGCGAAGGAGCGCACGTAAGAGAGAAAAAGAGAGAGGTATAGATGTGTATGTATATACATATATATATATCTATATGTGTAGGAGAGGCACTACAAATACACAGTCGGAGTAGGAAAAAATGCTGGGATAGATACCTGAAGCTGTTCTGGCGATTCTCCTCGCTCTGCGAGTGGCCCGCTCGTCTCTCTCCTTGACGACGAAGCGGCGTGTAGTCTTCTCGAGATACAAAACTAGCGGCTCTCTCTCTCTTCGTCGAAATTTCGAAATACGTCGTATTACACTCGACGTTTCTCTCTCTCTCTCTCTCTCTTCTTTTCTATATAGGTATACACTCTGTCAAAAGTAACAGCAACAACAACTTGGCTCGTTTAACAAAAAGGCACACGTTGATTATCAGTAGGCGATGCACCAGCAGGTCTCTCGTCTCATAGCAGTATAGTTAACATGAAAAACCCCGTGCTTGTGTCTCAACTTCTCGATACTTAACGAAACACCAATATTGTAAAAAAGAAAAAAAAGAGAAAAAAAACACGCGACGAAGGCAAGGCGATCGACAAGTGTATATAAGCGATCGTTTTCTTTTTATGTATATTAGCGAGGCACTATTTGAGTTTGTACAACGTCGGCGTGTGCGCGTACGCTGTGTACGTATAAAGTAAATGTCCAGACATCAGTCGCGACGAAGAGGACGACGATTGCGAGGGACGAAACGACAGGTTCAACCACAGCGACTGCGACACTCCGCTGCACATTGACGTCCGCATATAAGCACTGTTTTTCTTTTTTTCCTCGGCTACTCTCCTCCTCGGTCACGCGAAAGTAAGTACTCGATACGACTCTGGCATGGGCACACACGTGAACTTGAAGACGGTATATATATATGTATGTATATAAGGTAAAAAGTACTTGGACTGTACGATTGTTGTGTTATCAGGCGCGAGGGAATATAAGCGCAAGAAAGGACGCGTGCAGAGCAAACCCGCTCGCGGCCGCCTGTGTGTCTGTGTCAGTGTCAGTGGCGGAGAGTAGACAAGAGAGACCGGACTCCGAACCACGACGCACCGATTACAAATTGAATGTTATACGGGGCCCTCGCTCTCTCGCTCGCAGCACACTGGCGGCTCTGCCTCTCTCGCTCTACGTCTCTCCCCTCGCGCGTGCATGCAGCGCGCGGCGGCACATCAGCCGGCCAGTCGCGGACCGTTCATGAATGAAACTCTATCTCTCTCGCTCGCTCCCCCACCTCTCGCCCTCGCTCTCTCTCTCTCTCTTTTTCTCGCTCCACGACTCGCGCGGCTATATAGCCTACACACAACGTCCGAGCGACGCTGGCGCCCCCTTGCGAGCGCGCCCAACTCGATCGCTCGCTGTTTTTTTACGTGTACAGTGCCTTGTGCTGCACACCAAGTGTGTCTCCCACTCAGTTCTGAGCGTCGAAAGGAGAGAGAGAGAGAGAGAGAGAGAGAGAGATGCTGTTGGGCTTATGTATAGAACTCGACGAGTGGCGGAGAAAAACTGGTGTACCGTGGCGATTGGACGCGAGGACGAACGAGATTTCCGTTGGGCCTGAGCAGTATTTGTGATCCGGGGATGATGAGCACTGGCTCTACTGCAGTGCACTGCAAGAGGTTCTTTTTTTCTCGAGTGGCGTTGGCCAGTGAAACCGTTTTTTGCCATGCGCTGCTGCAGCAGGTTCTTTTCTTTTCAGGCACACAGAGTTGAGGCGTTTGTGCAGTGGTGTACGCGAGAGGCTTTGGAATTTTGGGATGTAGAAAACGATGGATATACTCATATTTGTATATATACAGTTATATAACATACTTAACTAAAGTATCGAGTATTGGAGGGATTTCTTTGCAGTATAGTTTCATTATTTGAAAATTTGGACAGGAAGATTATATTTCCGGGTGGGTTCAATTTTAGCACCAACGGCTTAATTTAATTGAGGATGTGAACATTTCATATTCAAGGAAATGATTTCATTTTGATGATACAACACTAACATTTATATATACTAATGTGAGTATTCATATTCTAGCGAATAGTGGCATCATTACATTTGGTTTTTGTAATCATACAATTTCATTTATGAGAAATACATTCAACTATTAATTATAATATTACAATTATAATAAGATTCTGCGTGTGTCAAACTGAAGTTTAAAAAATGTATATATTTCAGTGTACAATACAAGCAATAATGCTTGTATGTAATATACATTACAGTAAGCCGGAAAATGATTGAAATCATTATTAGAAAAACGAATTATGTTAAGCAAGTTTTCAACCTGTACAGATCTTATAGTTTAGGTTTTATGAGCTATTGAATTGAATCACCTAAATAGTAAAGTAAGAAATATTTTTGGATAAACTTATCACTTAAAATAATAAGAATCTGGGCACGATTAATATAGTTCTAAGCTTGTAATTAAATACTTTTTCAAGTAAAATTTTTAATTAACGATTATGTTTTATGAAAAAAATAATAAGTAATTCAACATTAAAATTCTAAAAGAATTATAAATTAAATGTATAATAAGTAATATATTGAAAAATATTTACATGAATACCTCACGCGTATAATATACTTGTGAAAAATATTTGAACAATATTTAAAACTCACGATGATAAAATACGATCATTATACAGAAACTCATTCCTTTAAATCACGATCTTAATCGCAACATTGACACGCGATTATAAAAAAAATGTACAATACGAAAATTGTCAGTACATGACTATTTATAGATAATCCATAATCACCTTACAACTACATCAATCAAATTCAAACATTGCAAAAGTTTGTTTTTGATCGTCTCGTCACGCCTGCCGGCTGTCGCACTTTAACGATCGTGTAAATGGCTAACAAGTGGTCGATACCATGTAGTACGAACGGAGCATATAAGTGAAATCCAACTTGTCAGTATGCACGGCGCGACGATTGGGCTTTAGATGGTGAAAAGAAAAAAAAAGAAACAAGTGATATCCCGAGGTAGAGGAAAGAGAAGCTTGGTGTTGCGCATTGTACGAGCCCTTCTGCGTATATAAGTACACCTATGACGCGCGAAGGTCGTAGATCGTAGATCGAGTATGTGAACAACATGTGCGGGGGTGGAGAAGAAAGGAGAAAGAAAGAGACGCATCCGAACACCATGGAATACGGAATCAACGAAACCTCAGGCTTTATTTATATACTTACCTGCATCAGACAACTGCACGGGCTTTCATCTAAGTACTCCTATCGGACAGATGTACGACTCGAAAGATTGGCTGCTGTCTAAATGCTTTCGAAATTCAATGACGAAGGATATGACATTTTTTTTTAAGTTTTTCGATTGGATGAGATTGTTAAAATTTAAATGTAGAAACTTGGAACGTTATCATAGTAAATTTGATGTGATCTGGTACTATAACTTTACATGAATTATTATTGTACTAAATAGCATCATAAACCGTTTTAACTTTTGACAACAATGATAAGCTTAAATACTTAAAAAGATTCTTAACATATAACTATAATGATTCAATGAGTGTTTTATGTATGACACTTCCCGGGTACAAATGCTAAGAAGTTAATAGCCACAAAACATTGCCTCCTTCAAACCACTCGTTACTTTGTATATTCAAATAAATATCAATGTTTCGTAAGACATTGACTCGTAAGACAACCGCATTTGATATTTATTTAAATATACTAGGTCATATTAGTTATTCCATATCAAAACACTAATTTTTGTAAAAATCACTATTTTTCCCATATCGGCCATATCTAATCGTCATCTATTATATACATCGACAATATTTCTAATAAATAATGCAATTCCTCTGTAGTAAAATCTGTAACTGCATATAGCTTTTCCATGCCAGGAGAGATGCGACTTGATTACAGGGGCGGCGGCTTCGATAGTGCATTTATGTCTCTAAGTGAACTTTTTTTGATTTTCAAGTTAAAATTTAAGTGTATGACAAGTACATTTCGTTTACATTTTTAATCTATGAAGATTAATTCATTAACTTTACACAGTGAACGATCATAAACGTATTTAAATTGTATTATTTATACTTCACCGAAATGAAAAAACTTACTATTTAACTATTTTGCAATACTTGTTATGAGTACAACATTTAATGAGTTGGATAATTAGCTTATATTAATTTATAAAATTTAATCTAAAATCAATTTTTATTATTTACCTATTACGCAGTAAATTTAATTTAAGTTTATCGCCAATATATTTTTTAATAGAAAATCGAAGTATTCGATCGTATAAATTAATCCTATTTTTCCATTAGGTAACTGGTTATGATAATTTAGGATAATTAAAATTCAAAAAACCATGCAGAGTAGAGAACGGATTTTACTATACATTTAAATTTAATTTGACCGGATCTTAAGAGGAGGCGCTGCAGACTATATGTTCCATTTGATTTTAGCTTATGAATCTTGATTCTGCAGTGTGTTCGTGCTTTTATACTAGCAGCTGATTTTGACGAAATCGAACAGCAAGTCGTATGTATTTTTACTCATATTATCATATATTTCTTGAAATATAAAAGCTTAATTACTATTTTTTTAAAGAAAATGTTATAAAAATACATCTTAATACTTTGATCACAATCATAGTGAAAATTTAACACACTTATAATGATATTTTAATTCAAAATATTTTTAACCTCTAAAGAATATTGGATTTAGTCTCAGAGAAATCGCAATAGGAGTTATGTAATGA
Source organism: Megastigmus stigmatizans (assembly GCA_900490015.1). Taxonomy (NCBI): domain Eukaryota; kingdom Metazoa; phylum Arthropoda; class Insecta; order Hymenoptera; family Megastigmidae; genus Megastigmus; species Megastigmus stigmatizans. The sequence continues at coordinate 7,833 of UELV01164691.1, forward strand.
ACAGTTTTTATTGTTTGAAATATTCGTTTTACAGGTCGTTAAATTACAAAATGTTGTCACAACGCTTTGTTATATCAGTTCCCAAACTGATTAAGCGAAACTTTGGAATCGCTGTTCCTGCCCTACAAAAAGCACCTATTGACCCAATTCAGCAATTGTTCATCGACAAAATTCGGGAATACAAAGCCAAGTAAGTTTTTTTTCGGGTAAACCTTAATATATAAATAAAAAATATTTCAAAAAATTATTATTTCCTTTAGAAATTTTATATTTTCTGTTAATATATTTTAAATGTTTTTGAAGATTTAATACATACAGATCATTTTTTTTTACACCAAAGAGTAATATTATAATATGAAGTGAATAGATAAATAATATTATAATTTATTATAATAATATAACAAAAATATTGAATTGGAATGCACTTTCAATCAGATGTTTTTATGCAAAATTTGATAAGACTTCTTATTTACATAATAAGAGTTTATTAACTAATAAAATTTTTTTTGTCTTATATAGAGGAGGTAAAATTGATTCTCCTGATGTTCAAAAAGAATTAACCGCAGAACGTGAGAGAATTGCAAAGGCGTATGGTGGTGGTGATGGCGTAGATCTAACTGCTTTCCCTAAATTTGATTTCCCAGGTAAGAATAAATAATTTAGTAGAAAAGAAAACAATTTCTGATATTATTAATTTTTTTTTCCAGAACCCAAAATTGAGATAACTCATCAGGCATCAGCAAAATAAATTCCGTTAAGTGTAATTTATACAAAGATATAGAATAAAAATTAATTGTTAAGGTTAAAAGTATTGTTATCTATATTCAATAAAACCTATCCTATTCGTATTTATTTTGTACAATTATAAAAATAATTTTCTTATAATACATTTATAAAAAATATTACTAATTTACATTTTTCAGCATGAAATCGATGCTTTCTGCTAAAATAGGCATTTGACATCTTGTAGATATCAATCGAAATATTTTTAATGTCCTCATTAAGTCTCCTCTTTGTATTAACGTTTTAAAAGCTCCTGAACAAGAGCAACGTGGAACAATATTATCTTGTTTAACTTCATTACATTTTAGACACTGTACATCTTGTATCATATAGCCCATGCTTTTGCGGTTCAAAATATCTATGAGGCCAAATTCTATCTGATCATTATCATAAGTTAATTCACAATTTGTACATTTCCACACATGCCTGCAACAAAAGAGTTAAAATAATATTTTTTAAATAACTTGTAGATAGAGATGATGTAAAGTGAATCAAAATATAATAATTACTTGGTTTCTTCCACATCCTGATGACTGTCTTTACAAAGATCAATATCTCTAACATGATTGCAATTTTCACACAAAACTTCTGGCAAAATAAATGTTATACAAGGATCTTTCCATTCGGCTTTGTCACTAAAGCTACCAACATCTATTAGTCTTAATAAATTATTGTGCAAGCTCATAATTTCATCTTTAATTTGAGGATCCAAAGATAACACCTACAAATGAAAAATATCAAATTTATCTATACCTTAATATAAGTTAAATATGGAAAAGTTAGAACGGGAAAATTTCAAATTACTTTGCATATAGCTTTTGCTAATTCAAGTGCAGGGTTTATACTCATTTTTTTAGAATTATGATCGAATTCTAAATATGGATATTCCTCAATTGTGAGAACTTTTTCTGGATATTTCTTATGAATTGATTGTACATAGCTATAAGATAAAAACATATATTATTATTTATAGTAAAAAAATTCAAGCGATTAGTACAAGTGATATAGAAAATACTTACTGAAATAGTTTCTGTGACATATCATCTACTATGAGTTTTTTTGCAAATTCTGCTAATTCATCTTCGGATTTCGTTTGCATTTCGGTATAAATAGTACCAAAATATGCCGTAATTGTTTTTGAGAACGTTAATTGACACATTTCTACAGGCACGTATTCTATCATATTCCAATTCATGATGAACTCCACCTGGTAACCCATAAGTAATAAACATAAGTATTTATCAAAAGGGCTGTATACTTATTAGACTTAACTTTACTACCTTATTACTTTCTTCTGATTCTTCTGTTTCTACTTCCTCTGTTAAATTTTTTTTAACTCCAGCATAATTAGACTGTTAAACAAAAAATTAAAATGTATTAAAAATAAAACTGAATTAAAAACCTAGTAGAACAGTTCTTATACCTACCGAATTTAGCCAAACAAGATATTCCCAAGCATTGCGGAACTCAAAATGAATACTATGGAAAAGTTCCTTATTTAAAATAGTTTGTACAACATATTGAGCAGAACTGTAGGCGTCTTCCATTTTTTTCTTTTTTGTACACAATATAATTTTTGTGAAATCTGCGTATATTATAACTAAACCCATTCTTTGTAGTTCTGCCACTAATTGCACAAACAATTTTTTTGAATGATTGAATAAAATCCGTCGCAAAGCTGGATCGTAAAGAAATGAGGAAGGTGAACGCAACCACCTATTAAAACAGATCAACTTTTGCTTCATAAAGTAAAAAACTTATATAAAAATGAATTTCATAATGTGTAGAATGTCCCACCTGTAGAAGTGAATGAGTAAGAAATCGGCAAATGGATTTTTGAAGCTGCTTACTTCTTTCAGCCATGTAGCCACCATACTTCGTAAAATACGAAAAGCAGGTGTACATAATGAAGTTTCATCGTAAGTGGGTATTACTTGAACTGTACCATCAGTTGTTACAATATCCTATAATTGTAATGAATGTAATGATATGCACAGGCTTATTTGGTTCTGTTCGATTTGTATTAAAATTAGCATAAGATACTTACTTGTAAAGATGCTTGTTGAACGTTGTTAAAAGCAACATAAGAACTAGTACCGTCTATGTCGTTGATGTGATTAGCTTGAATTAATGCAGTAACAGTTAAACTTACAACGTCTAATTCAAAACAAACGTTAGAATAAGATGAAGAATTGTTTACTGTGCAACTAGTATTTTCTTCGAAATCTGTCAGTAACCTACATTCAAATAGAAGAAATCGATCATTATTTACATCAAGAAATTATAATTATTTAAAATTACCTGCTATCGTCATTTTCACTGCCTCCGAAGTCAGGTTTTTCTGTAAGTGACCACCATAAAACAAAATTAGCCTTCTGCAAGTGTCGAGCGTAAAATAAATCTGCTCCAAATATTATTATATCAGAAGGTAAATTTCCTACAGGAGCATAGAAATAACGGGCTTGTTTGACTAGTTGCTTTAGAACGTATTCGCTTTTGAAGTAATGTCGAAGCATAATCTTGGATCCAACTCTTTGCCAGTCAAGTGTATCGTAAAGATTGTCTAAATCCTGTATATGAGCTTTCACTAACGGGAATTCGTTTAAATAAGGCATTTTGCTCATTAATGTCGATGTTGGTAAGGGAGATTGTACAATTACTATTGTTGCACCTCTAGTTTCATTCTTGTAATTTTTTAGAGCATTTTGAAGTTGTGTATAGATTACTTTGATATCAGTTTCTATTCGAATTTGAAATTGCATAGTTTCTGGTGTGGATTCCATGTTTTCGATTTCTTCTACTTCAATTCTATAAGCAAAAATTTATTTTATAGTATAGTATAAAGATTGTTTTGTAATGAAGCAATTTATAAATCTATAAATGTATAGAATGCATTCGTTTTTCCAAAAAGACAAAACATTTAAATTTTACTTACGCTTTAGTCCTTTCATTAACATAAAGTGTATTCATATTAGGCATGCGATCAGTTCTGACTGTATCCAATACAAATATATGACATATTTTACTTCCAGTTAAAAATAAACTCCACATGCCTTTTCGATAATTACTACTGGCAGACCAGTGATGATAGAGAAATATTTTTTTAATCCCATCAATCTAAAAATAATTATATTTTAATCAAAACATTATATATCATGCACTAAACATACATGTACAAATAGACATACATTTCTTAAATATGGTTGCGACGCGATACTCTTATAAATTAATTGATCTAAATGAAAAATATCCGTTCCATCCTTTAGATCTGGAATCGCTTGTTTATCTACAGCACATACACACCCAAGTTGCATCATTACTCGAAATTCAAGGGTCATCTGAGTTTCATAAATTCCTTCAATATCGGGATCTATCAAGTCGTGCATCAAAGTTCTAAAAACACATCATATGCATCTATTTAGAATAATAATCCGATATATTTTAAAATAAATTTCAAAGGCTTACTGGCTGTGACATTTAAAATTTTTCTCAGGCACAGAATATCTGTACAAATTATAAACAGGACGCGAACGTGGAAGTATTTTGTGACATTTCTTCCAAGTACCAGAACTCTTTGATTCATCTCTTTCAGTTCGTGTGTTGACATAAAATATTCTCGGTATGTTCAAACGCACCGCATGAAGCTCTTGATCAACTAACACCCACACTCGAAATAGTCCTGGCTCATTGGTCTCTGTCATCTATTTGAGAAAAAAATGTTGCTTGTTAATTTGAATTTATTCACACAATAATTTTCAATACTAATTTTATCAATTTGTCATTTAGAATTTAATTTTACTTGAATGATTTGCCAAGGAGTTTCCAGCAGTTTTCGTTGGGCGCGTTGCAAAAAACCTCCGAGTAAACTTGTATTTGTATTTTTCCGAGCTTTGGCTGGACCAGCAGCAGCCGCATTCGTATCGAATTTAGTACGCTTTGCGGCACCAAATTTCTTTCGCTCCGCTCTTTGCCTCGCCTGATACTTCCACTTTTCTTTTTGAAAATCTAGCCAAACTCTTCTTTCCTCCTAAGACAGCATTATAGAAAATCACAATAATTTACTTAATACTCTATTATTATTCGCTTATTAACCAGTATAAATTACACAAAATTATTTATTTCTTTTATAGACACTTGTATCGCATTTAAATCAAAAACTTTTCGTAATGATCATTGACAACTTATTTTGATGCAGCGAATACAGAATTTTTAAATTACTTACAGCCGTTTGTCCCATCGGAGGTGGATTCCCCAAGACTTTTCGCCAATTGTCAGCGAGCAAGCTATTGCTCTCCTTTTCCGCGTTCTCGTGCTCCTCGTCCGAAAATGTTCTTTTTCTTTTAGTCACACTAGCCACTACGAGTCTGCGAACAGAAGCACTGGTATCGCCGATATCCTCCATATCAGGCACCGAATCGGCCGTTTTGTCAGCTTCCGTATCCGATCCCGACTCGTTTTCGTTATCCTCAACCTGTGCTCTCGGTGTCTCGTCGCGCTGAAAAATATCTGTAATCTTTCGCTGCTTCCTACCATCTGTTTTCTCCAGCATTTTCTTATGCAGCCAGTCGGGATGCCGTACTCTTGGTACCGGATTCGCTATACCTTGTAAAGCCGCTGGAATGGTTATGATTTTCTGGATGGCACTACCGAGACGCTCAATGTAATACTGCCAGTCTAGGATGTCGCGGATATCGATATCTTGTATGCTTGGATCTTTTAACCACCTTCGCAGGTGATGCCTTGCGATGCTTACTTCCGATTGAAATATCGCGAGAGGCACCGCTCTCTCAGTTACTGGCGAGCCCAGTGGCTTTTTCGATATGATAAATCTGGAAGATTTTATTCAACCCACGTATTAGTGAATAAAGAAAAAAGACGTCGCGATATGGGGGAAAAATAATTAGAGGTACTTAGGAAAACTCACCTGCAAGCCAATCCAGCATCCTTAACCATCTCGTCACCGAGAAATTCCGCCAATCGCTTGGCAGTGGATATGGACGTGGACTTTTGTGCGCCGTACTCGTCCAACTTCTTCGACATCGATTTGTTCTCCGAGATAAGATCAAACAGCTCGGAGTCCGGCAAATTAGATCCCTTGGTGTACAAAACGTCCAGCCAGTAATCCGCAACTTTCGCCACAGACGCGTAACACTCCTCCAGAGTTTTACCCTTGAGGAAAGCCTCGAATACGGAGGATTGAAAGATTTTGATAAGTCTCAGCTCGCCTCTTCTCTTCACCTCGAAACCCTTCAGCTCAGCCAAGGAACCGTCGAAATTGAACACCGCGTATCTCTTCTTCAGCTTCTTACCCTCTTCCTTCGCTGCTGGCAAGACCATAGCCAAATACGGACCGTCGACCTCGAAGAAGATCGAGTTCTCGCAGCGTATCTTGTACTCGCGATTCGCTGGATCGATGAGCTCGTGGTACTGGTCGTTCGTGAACAGATCCTTCACCATGAAATTCAGTAGAGAGTTGGGATAAGAGACGACCATTTTCGGTCTCTTAGGATTGCTCGTCTTGACGAGGACGTTGTCGGGGAACGAGCCAGGCAATATGCACCAGATACCGTCTGTGTCGAGTTCCAGCGGCCTGCCTACCTGCTCGATTATCTCTCGAGCCCTCATGATGATGTGGGCACCCGTGTAGCACACTATGCCGCCCATTTCCATGCTGAACCATCGCGAGCCCTTTCTCATCACATAGCCGTAGAAAGAGTTCAGGATACACTTGTGGGCGAGCTGAAGCGAGTCGTAAAGCACCTCGCGACTCTTCGCTGACTTTATCGCGGCGGCGTCGTTGTTCGCGATAGCTTGAGCCACCTGTTTTATTTTGTTAACGAGTTATCATTTACACACTGCGAAGTAAAAATACTCTACTAAAACGTTCTCTCACCTGTTGCTTCGCCTTCTTCGTCAGTCCCTTGTACTCGTAGCGTCGATCGCGAAACGCCCTCACGGTATCCACGTAAAACGAGTTCTCCTTTTGGCAGATGGTCTGTGTGCGCTCCTCCACCCGCGTCTCCTTGACTTTCTTATAAGTGCGCCTGCAGTACTCGGAGAGACGTTTCTTCTCGTAAGCTGCTTGATCCTGTTTGCTCAGCTCGTGGAAAGCTCGGCGCTTGCCTCCGGGTATCAGTGGCGGGAACTTTTCCATCTCGAGCTGCTGCTGCGTGCGCTGATACTCCCCGGCAGTGGCTTTGAGAAACTCACCGCGCCACATCCACTCCATTTTGCGCTGACACTGGGCCTCGGGCTTGTTGTAGTCGCAGCTGGCGCAGATCGACTCGTCGACCATAGCGTAAGGCTGGAGACGATTTGTTAGGATGATGTTTGGATACATGGCGCCTACGTCGAGATGGTAGATCACTGGCTTCTCAGTTCGTAAGGGCTGAGCGCGAAGGGATTCTAGTTTGCCTGTTGAAATGGATTAATTTGTCGCAGCGATCAATCGCAAGATTTTGCATTCTTTTCTACTCATATAGATTTGTCATTTTTTCAAAATTTACCTTTGATTTCTTCCACGACTTCATCGAAATTAGTTACCTCTGCGAGAGGTACTTTCTCTTCCTCCTCGATCGCATGTTTCAATGCCTTCTCGACTCCATTTATCAATTCCTCCACGGCACTCGGAACAATTTTAAAGCGGTAGGGAATGTCCGCTCTGAAGACGCCAGACTCCAAAGCCTCCACGTGTCCACCCACGTATGTCTCTATATCTAGTAAATGTCCATCATTGGTAAATTTGCTTAGCTCTTGTTCTTGCTTGTTTGGATAAACAACGTTTGCTCTATAAGCCTGTACCATTAGCAGAGACTCGCACAGTGTTCCAGAACCTTTTCGCAGCACCTCCTCTGGTTCCATAGGAATGATGGTACATAAAGCAAATATGAATGGGTGAACGTACTTCTGGTAGAGATAGAACGTTGCAACAGCATCCGAGACGGAATAATTGCACATAACTTCTGGTTGTTCTGCAGCTAGTCTGCACATGTCTTCCGGATCTAATTGAGTGACAGAGAAAACGCTTTTTTTAATGTTTTTAAGTATTGCTTTCATTTTTCATAATTAAAGTTAAAGTTTTTTGTAATCATTCGGTTAGTCTTAGCTTTTATATGATTTTCAATTGAATAGTTTTGTATTAAAATATAGAATAAAACTGAAGTACCTAATTCTACAGGGTCGTATCGTAACTTTGCTTTGGCCACAGCTTTAAGACTTTGAGATCCTACAGGGAGATACGAATCTCGTTTTACCCAACACAAACAGTCCAAGTGCATTGCAGCTCTACTGCAATACACATTATCTTTGTTTTTTGCAAAACCTATTCTGTCTTTCATATTTATGTTGTGAATAGCTGCTCTTGTTTCTACAAAAGGCCAATCGAAGAAATCACCATTATACGTTACAAATATGTGAGGTTTCACTTCATTAATGTGATTAAAAAATCTATTTATGACCGCTTTTTCATTTGGTTCATTCCAAACCGTAAAATATCCTTCAAATTCAGGTTTAGGAGTGTACTCAAAATCTTCAACATCAGCAGAGAGTATTTCTCTATTATTAATCAAAAAACCCTGTAAATTAGATAACAAATATTGTCATTAAATGAATAATAACAAATTTAAAGTTATGCTTATTAAATATATTAATTACCTGTCCATCTAACATATAAGATATCATCATTATTTGGTCAGTATTTGCATCTGGAAATTTCAGTGGCAATTTAGTGGTTTCAATATCATATGCAAGAACAACAGGCTCAGGAGGCTCAACAATATCTGGTCTTGCAGTGATGATCGGAGGTTGATTAGTACCTCGTGTTTTGATTGAATACCAAGCACCAACAAATATCTCTAAATCGATTGAAACTCTTACATGATGAGGTACATCATGCTCTCTAAAAACACAAACATTTTTTAAATAAACGTAACTCAATTTATAATTATAAAGTTTTTTTTTACCTTATATCAAGGATATTATCCATGTGATCAATAATTTTTCTACGATCATATTCATTATTGTGCTTAAAAGTTTCAGCCAATAATTTAGCATAGTGCGTATTACTTTTTTCTCGTTCTTTATTTGCCTTAACAGCAGTCATTATATCTCTTTTTACTTTTGTCAAATTTACTGAATTAGTAAAAGATAATTTAATATAATCTCTTTTTATACCAGTCAGATGATTAGGCTAGAAATATATGAACATTTTAAGAATTTATTTATTTTATAAATGCTCATTAATTATATAAACTAATAAGTTTCTCAAGTATACCAGGTCAAGATCTTCTTTAGTAGCAATTTCTGCGCTCAACAGGAAACTATTAAATTTTTTTAACAAAAATGATATAACTTCTTGGTTGGAACCATCTTGACAGCATATATAAAAATATGGATGATAAGGTAATGAAACTTTAAATCTAGTGCAATCTTCTTCAAGAAAATAATAGTCAACACCAGTAACCAATTGTTTATCATCTTCAACAATATCTGTCTAAAAAAATAAATTATTGATTTTGAAAATTAATGTCATTTTTGATAATGATAAATAAGAAATATGAACTATTTAAAAAAATTAAAAGCAGAATTACTGTGTGCATATTAAGAAGAAATCCAATTCTCTCTTTAACATCAGTGACTCTGTGAAAGCCATAAAGAGCATCAATCTTGATATTTTCTTTCGCTTGAAATAATCTACCTTCAGCAGTGTTTTCTCTGTAGCATTAAAATTATTAAACCATTTTTTATTATAATAGTGACAGTAATAGATTATTAAAAACCTTGAAAAAAATATCAATCTAACCTGGGAACATTTCCTTCTTGTGTAGAAAATTTCTTTTTATCGTCGCTTTTGTCTCGATAATATCTTCCCGTATTTACAGACATTTTGCCTTCGAGCAATAAATTCAGTCTTATATTTAAAACCTTACTTAAACATTGTCTAAAAATAAAAATAAGTTAAAAAATTTTAGACTACACTCTATACTATAAACAAGATGAGGATTGACGACTTAAAGGAGTTTTCGCGCGCAAAGTAGATATAGTAGCAGTCTAGATTGCATTCACTGTTATTTTAATTTGCTATACTTCCGCTTTCTGCTTGGAATGTAGGAATTTGGAATTCGGAACAGCTGATTCCGAAAAACTCGTCTGCTAATAAAGCGTAAACAAATAATATTAAGTATTTTTTATTGCAATTAGTTTATTGTAAAAATCACTCCACAATCAATTTTAGCAAATTAAATTCTTTAATTCAAGCTCCAAATCGTAGCTGTACATTAAGTATTTACCCGGGGGCTGACTAATACATTTTTTCAGATTTATTATTAAATATCGGGAATTAGCAAATTTAGCAAATTAAAATGACAGTGAACGCAATTAGTGCATTTAAAAAGGTATTGAATGCAATTATGTACGCAATTTCGGGGGCCAGGTTCACACTGGTGCGGTCTAGCAGTTCGAGAAATTGGTGGCGCTACTATCAGTCGTAGTTTCGCGGTCATTTACAAAAACTAGAAAAATATTTTGAAATAATATTTGATATTGTAAATAACCCATGCCTACGTCTTTATTGATTTAAGAATAAGTATAAAATATTACTATTAAAAAAATATGTAATATAAAAGTAAATATATATAGATAAAATTTTAAGTTTGTCGATTCAAAAGCTTATGAAATAATTTTTATAGAGTATAATAAATCAATTCAAAACAGTGTGTAATATATAAATATGTATTTATAATTTTTTTTATAAAAAAGTATAATCTAAATATCTTCTTCATATCACTCAATGTTATTCAGCTCTTCTATAAAAGTTTTACATTTTTCCTTTAATACTTTGATAGCTTCAATGAACAAAACTGAAGATGGCAGGGCTCCCACTGATTCAATAGTAACTGAAAATAAATTAAAAAATCGATTATTCTGAAATTGCAAATTTTATAATATGACGAAACTTAAATAAGAAATTTACAGATAAAGTGATCAGGTATCCTTCCTAATTGAACACAGTCCTTCAAATCTTCATGGCGAAATACATTTCTTGAACAACTATCATATCTAGCATTTTTTACTTTGGCTTCCATGATACCTTTTGAAACTTCAACTAATTCTATTACTCCTGGACTAAAACAACTTTTAAACCTCTCCGCCATTTCTCCTCTTACTGACTTTGTAATTTGGATGTCTGGTAAAAGTCTGTATGATGCAGTAGCTGAGAAACAATATACAAAATTAGAAACATGTAATATAAATACAAATTGTAAATAAATGTTTATATTTGAAATTAAAAGATAATTTGAATCTTGCTACATACCGACTGGAGAAAATTTTGCATGATCTTTGCCTATTCCTTTAACGGCATGCAAAAATGCATGTATTTCTTGATTTGGCCTCATTTTACATACTAAAATATCATCTACTATCATACCAAATTGCTTTTCTCCATGGGGGTATAACTCACTCTGCTTACCAATAGGCACCCACTTGATATCTTTACTGTAAACTATAATTTTAAGTAAAATTAATATTTTGAAAACAAATATAATAGTTCAAAAGCACAAATTAATAGTTACGATCTCACCATTGTTACCACAATAAATATCATCTGGTCTTCTTGAGTCTTTAGGAGCTTGAGGATTCCATTTGCAGGTTGCTTTGATTTCATACCTTATTGTGTCTTGATCGCTAACTTCTTCTTCATCCGCAGATGTCTTTGAAGGATATTCAAACAATCTAGGATCTGCTTTTAATGGTAGAAGACCTAATCTACATAATCAATTTTAATTATTAAAAATGGATAATTCTATATTAAACAGGTTCCAAATTAAAGTAGCATTATTACCTGTGAGCAAGTACTTCATCTTGAATTAAACTAGTATTATTATACATATATACTTTTTCGATAGCCATTGATGGCACTTCACTTAATAAAATTCTTCGATAAGCATTAGCTAATGCAGCAGAACACCCAATTAAGTCGAATTCCAATTCATATTTATCTTCACTTTCATCAATGATTTTTATTTTAAATGACTTTAAATAAAAAGGTATATTTGTATTAATGTTTAAAAAATTTTGGTAATCAAGAAGTTAATACCTACCTTTTTGAACTTATCAATAGTCCAATCTTCTTGTAAATGTAGCAGGTTAGCAAATTCAAAAGCCTGGATATAAAACAAAATGAATGAAGATCTTTTACACCTAATTATTGAAATGACTATAAATATATATATTTACATTTGGTATTCCATATTCTTCCAAAATAACACGAGGCTTCGATTTATTTACTTTTTCCATCGTGAAAAAGTAGCAGACTCTCAAATTTGACAACAAAAACACGTGTGATCCTACCTAACCTAATCTGCGTTTCCTAAATTATAGCGTACAGTACAACCTCATACCATATGACTTTGTTTGGTTAGTCAGTTTGTCGTACCGGGATTTCTAGACTGGACTCGTCAGTAATGGCTGTGTCTACATAATATATATATATATATATATGCCTTAGACGCTTAGGGATACTCTGCAGGGTTGCCACTATTCGGGCTTATATAGTAACCGGATAGATTTCCTGTCACTTGCTAGAGACCTGGGGTATAGCTCGGCCGCGTAGCGGGCACGGCGCGAGGTACTGTAGAGCGCGGGAAGAAGTGAGACCCCACAACTTCTTTGACACACGATTAATGTGAAAGATTCTTTTGACTCTTGGTCTTCAAGAACTAATCTTACTTGAGTCTCCATTTTAAGGTTATAATTTATGCACACTCCTCTGAAAAGACAACGTGATGCTTGGTGCATGGAACGATTTTCCGGCAGCTCCGTTGGTTAGTCTCAACTGTGCAAAGCCAAAGTTGAACGTTTAAACTGCCGGAACTCATTTCGGAACACACCCTCCCGAGTAGAAACTCACATAAGGCGAAGATCCGGGCCTGATCAGTAGCCTGAAGTTCCGGATCAGGACCTTACCAGGATACTGACCAGGACCTTATCAGGTGTGTGATCAGGCTTTGATCAGGACCGGATGAACATCCTGAGGTCAGGTATTTTTGTAAGGTCCTGAGCAGGACCTGATTTGGGAAACAGCACAAAATCACCATGGTTGTGATTTTGAGGTTAGATTATGTTGCGGCGCGCTATACAAAGGCCTGCGA